>ONZH01006542.1:0-267009 GCA_900303285.1 Rhinella marina | reverse complement strand
TTTCTTCAGAAGGGGTGGCAGCTAGGTTTGTCACCTAGTACCCTAAAAGTCCAGATTTCAGCTTTGTCATCCCTTTTTAGTGACAATATTGCTTCCAACCCTTGGGTTATGCGTTTTATAAAGTCAGTTAATAGGAGTTCTGTAATTCTTCCGTCTAGGGTTTCCCCGTGGGATTTAAAGGGTTTCTGTCACCAGTTTTGGGCATATAAAACAGGATGACATTTGCAATGTGCAAATGTCACCTGATGCCCAAACTGGTGATAATTTTTTTACTGGTGCCCCCGTTTTTGAAATAAATCATCTTTTGTTGTATGCAAATGAAGCTTACTAGGTGCAAGGGGCGTTTACCTCGCACCTAGTAAGCTCCGTTTGCCCACGCCTACCTTCACTTGATTGACAGGGCCAGGCAGCTTGTTGGATCCTCTGCCGGCCCTGTGCTCCATTCAAATCCCGCGCCTGCGCCCTGCGGAATAAAAGCGGCGCAGGCGCAGTGAGCGGCGCTGGCCGCCGGGCTCCCGGCTACCTCACTGCGCCTGCGCCGATGACGTCAGAGTACACATGACGTCATCGGCGCAGGCGCAGTGAGGTAGCCGGGAGCCCGGCGGCCAGCGCCGCTCACTGCGCCTGCGCCGCTTTTATTCCGCAGGGCGCAGGCGCGGGATTTGAATGGAGCACAGGGCCGGCAGAGGATCCAACAAGCTGCCTGGCCCTGTCAATCAAGTGAAGGTAGGCGTGGGCAAACGGAGCTTACTAGGTGCGAGGTAAACGCCCCTTGCACCTAGTAAGCTTCATTTGCATACAACAAAAGATGATTTATTTCAAAAACGGGGGCACCAGTAAAAAAATTATCACCAGTTTGGGCATCAGGTGACATTTGCACATTGCAAATGTCATCCTGTTTTATATGCCCAAAACTGGTGACAGAAACCCTTTAAATTTGGTCCTGGGTGCCCTTACCAAGTCACCATTCGAACCTCTTGAAGGAATTTCAATTAAACACTTATCCTTTAAGTTAAGTCTGTTAGTTGCCCTAACTTCTGCCCGTAGAGTGAGTGAACTCCAGGCCATATCAATCAATCCCCCTTATACTACCTTTTTAGATGACAGGGTCATTATAAAGCCTGATCCAGCGTTTCTTCCTAAGGTAGCCTCTAGGTTTCATAGGTCCCAAGAGATTATTCTCCCCACTTTTTTTGATAATCCAGCCTCGGATGAGGAGAGATCTTTACATTGTCTGGACGTTAAAAGATGTATAATGCAATATTTGTCAGTTACTAAAGAATGGAGGAAATCCTCCTCGATGTTTATTCTTTTTCAGGGAAAGAATAAGGGACAACAGGCTTCTAAGAAAACTGTGTCAAGATGGATCACGTCGGCCATTGCTCTGGCCTATGTTTCTGTGGGACAGATTCCTCCTGAGGGACTCAAAGCGCACTCTACTAGAGCAGTATCTACCACCTGGGCGGAAAGAGCTGCGGTCTCTCTGGAGGACATTTGTAAAGCGGCGGTATGGGTGTCTCCTTCTACCTTTTTCAGGCACTACCGTCTTCAGTTGAACACAACGTCTGATTTATCTTTTGGTTCTTCGGTTCTTTCTGCTGTTATCCCACCCTAGGTGTTCCTTGTTATTCTCTCTCGTGGTGCTGTCGTGGGACGAGGGGAAAAATGAAGATTACTCTTACCGGTAATTGGATTTTCCTGAGACCCACGACAGCACCCGTATTTTTTCCCCCCCTTTTTTCTTGGGATATGGGCTGTTGATCACAGGGGTGTTGCATTTAAAAAAAAAAAAAAAAAAAAAAGAAATGAAAGAGAAAGCGTATATTAAGGCTTCATTGTCTAATCATTCATGGCGGAGTTCCTCAAATCCTTGGATACATACTGAAGGCGAAGGAGGAGTCTCCGCTTTTTATGCTACAGGTTTCCTGTCTTTGGGGGCGGATCCTCTCTCGTGGTGCTGTCGTGGGTCTCAGGAAAATCCAATTACCGGTAAGAGTAATCTTCATTTTCTCTCCGGTCCAGGCATCCGCACCAAGACGGATCCGGAGTGACCCCCAATGCAAGTCAATGGGGACGGATCCGTTTGGTGTGGACACACCAGTAATCCGGATCTGTCCTCCATTGATTTGCAATGGGGGGTCATTCCGGATCCGGCTACATACATAGATAGATACAGACATACATACATACATACATACATACACACATACATACTCCAGGGACGCCGGCAGCATGTCTTCACGCGCCTCCTGCGCGCAGCTATGACGTTTCTCCACTGCGCCCAGCAGAGGGCGCTGTGGGGAATCGTCATCACTGCGCTCAGGAGGCGCGTGAAGACATGCTGCCGGCGTCCCTGGAGTATGTGAGTATGTATGTGTATATGTATGTATGTCTGTATGTGTGTATGTCTGTGTCTTGTTCCATGTTAACATGTGTGGGGCCGGAGCGCTGCTCCGGCTCCACACATGTATCAGTGTTAGCACGGATCCGTTGGCACCCTTTAGGTGCCGTATCCGTGCTAACGCTAGTGTGAAAGAGGCCTTAGTCTTCACAAGGTTGGCACACACTGTTGCTGGTATGTTGGCCGATTCCTCCCTGCACTCCCTGCAGATCTCCTCTAGAGCAGTGATGTTTTGGGGATGTCGCCTGACAACACAGACTTTCAACTCCCTCCAAAGGTTTTCTATGGGGTTGAGATCTGGAGACTGGCTAGGCCACTCCAGGAACTTGAAATGCTTCTTAAGAAGCCACTCCTTCTTTGCCCTGGCGCTGTGCTTGGGATCATTGTCATGCTAAAAGAGCCAGCCATGTTTCATCTTCAATACCCTTCCTGATGGAAGGAGGTTTGCACTCAAAATCTCACGATACATAGCCCCATTCATTCTCTTATGTACACAGATCAGTCGTCCTGGTCCCTTTACAGAGAATCGGCCCCAAAGCATGATGTTGCCACCCCCATGCTTCATAGTAGGTATGGTGTTCTTTGGATGCAACTCTGCATTCACTCTCCTCCAAACAGTTTCTGTGTTTCTACAAACAGTTCTACTTTGGTTTCATCTGACCATATGACATTCTCCCAATACTCTTCTGGAACATCCAAATGCTCTTTAGCAAACTTCAGACGGGCCCGGATATGTACTGGCTTAAGCAGGGGGACACGTCTGGCACTGCAGGATCTGAGTTCCCGGCGGCGTAGTGTGTTACTGACAGTAGCCTTTGTTACGTTGGTCCCAGCTTTCTGCAGGTCATTCACTAGGTCCCTGCGTTTGGTTCTGGGATTTTTGCTCACAGTTCTTTTGATCATTTTGACCCTACGGGGTGAGATCTTGCGTGGAGCCCCTGATCAAGGTAGATTATCAGTGGTCTTGTATGTCTTATTTTCTAATTATTGCTCCCACAGTTGATTTCTTCACACCAAGCTGCTTGCCTATTGCAGATTCAGTCTTCCCAGCCTGGTGCAGGGCTACAATTTTGTTTCTGGTGTCCTTCGACAGCGCTTTGGTCTTCACCATAGTGGAGTTTGGAGTGTGACTGTTTGAGGTTGAGGACAGGTGTCTTTTATACTGATAACAAGTTCAAACAGGTGCCATTACTACATGTAATGAGTGGAGGGCAGAGGAGCCTCTTAAGGACTCTTTTACACGAGCGGATTCAGTCCCAGAAATCCGCAGCGCGTAGGATAGCCAAGTCCCGTTCTGGACAGAAGAGGCACGGAGCATTAACATGATTAATAACGCTCTGTGCCTCTCTGTGAGCAATGGACAACATTTCTCCTATCTTTTTGTTATCTGTGTATGTCTAAATATGTCGTGTGATCCCATATATGTCCAGGTTATTCTGTAATCGTATGTGCCGCTCCGTCTGACCTGCAGCTGGAATCCGCATTACCCTTGCAGGAAATCGGTTTAGCACCTGAATGTTAAGGAACTAGCCTCTGCAGGTGGTAATGAAAAGTGGTTCCTGGAAATGCAGACCCTCAGACAAAGTGGAGCCTCACACCTCATGGGGCCAAATCCAGTATCACAAAGGGAAAAACTATATCATAAACGATAACTCGTGTCTGGTAACTCTCATGTATTAATAATCGGGATCATTGGATTCCGTGGGATGTGGGCATCGTAGGGGGTCTAAATATCCCATCCCTGAGAGCCAGCATTCCCACATAACCCAGATCTCAACTTCTGGGACAACCACACCAGTCATGTGTGGTAGCAAAATGATCAGCCAGATGTAATATACATAATTAAAACATGTCGGGTCCCGAATATCTATTAGTGTGGATGGGAAGCCATGTTTTATTAATATTTCATGTCTGCCAGCTGAGTAACAGAGGTGGAGCCTGCACAGGTAATGAGGACCATCCCAGAAGGCTGGGACAGAATAGGAGGGAGACTCCTCTCAGCTCCACCCTCTGCCCAATGGGGATAAAAATTGACTAGTGGGAACATTTCCAGAACTCAGCGTGGGGATCCAATCTAAATTGGGTTGCGTTCAACTTTCTTTTCCTGTCCCCGGAACCAGAAGGGACTGCTGACTATACCATCTGTTGAGTAAGACCTTTCTGCTTTCTATCCTTTTATTTTTATACTGTTCTGTGCACGTTTATGTATTTTTTTTTTGTAACTTTTTGTAACTAAGTACTGTACCTTTTTAGCGCATTAAAGCACCTCTTTAATGGTTTTGCCTTGTACCCTGAATGAGCCCAGTAACCTCCGTTTTCCTAAATGTATGAGTGCTGTTTGCGTTACCGTGTATTTGCTATAAGTGTGGCCTGTGCTACTGTGAGCCTGCTTGCGAGTGGGGCCGGGGGGTTTTCTATGAGCCCTTAATTAATCGATGTATTGATTTAAATGTCATAGATGGTGGCAGCGTGTTGGGGTGCAGGAAAGGCTGTGTCGGGGTGTGATCGAGGCTCAATCTGAGGCCTGAGTGTAGGGGCGCGAGAGATTGAGTGCGTGAAATAGATCGACCCTTGGCAGTCGCACCCGGGTCACATGACAGGGCGGTGCCCGTACGTGACACTCTCTTTGATTTTTTTACTACAAAATCACAGTGACAACTTTATCTCACTGTGATTTTGTAGAAAAAAAGATCACAGAGAGGCACAGAGCATTATCAATCATGTTAATGCTCCGTGCCTCTTCTGTCCAGAACAGGGCTTGGCTCTCCTACATTCTGCGGATTTCTCGGACTGAATCTGCTCGTGTAAAAGAGCCCTTAAAGAAGAAGTTACAGGTCTGTGAGAGCCAGAAATCTTGCTTGTTTGTAGGTGACCAAATACTTATTTTCCACTATAATTTGCAAATAAATTCTTTAAAAATCAGACAGTGATTTTCTGGATTTGTTTTCTCATTTTGTCTCTCATAGTTTAAGGTCAATTACAGCCCTCGCTCATCTTTTTCAGTGGGAGAACTTGCACAATTGGTGGCTGACTAAATACTTTTTTTTTACCCACTGTATTTGCTTTTATTTTTCTATGCCTTAAGTTAAAAAGGGTGTAACATCAGAAACAGATTTTTATTAAAATGGGTGTTCTGGCAGTTTTGTAATTCCTAAAAAGCATTGATCGACAGCCAAGATTCCCCTTGCTACAGTAGGTCATCTCCTTAACATCCCCACCCCCCATAACAGCCAGATCTTCCACATAAGGGCTCATGTACACGAACGTATGTATTTTGCAGCCTGCAAAATATGGATCTGCAAAAAAAACGGATTACATCCGTGAGATGACTGTTACATCCATCTTTTTTTTTGCGGATCCGATGTAACAATGTTTATCCTTGTCTGCAAAACGGACAAGAATGGAACATGTTCTATTATTTTGCGGAAAAAACTTGGGAACATACAGATACAGAATACACATGGAGTCATTTATGTTTTTTTGCGCCCCCAATGCTAATGCATTGTAGTCTATGAGAATAGTAATATAATTATTGCTTGTTTTTGTTTTTAAAAGTAAAAAAATGTAAAAAAATTCTAATCTATAAAATTATTTCCCCATATGGCAAACGGTGAAACGGAAAAAAAGTAAAAATGGCGTATTTGTCGTTTATGGTCGCTTCATTTACCACAAAAATTTAAATAAGTGATCAAAAAGTTTTACACACCCGAGAATGGTATCAATGAAACGTACAGCTCACCCTGCAAAAAAAATGAGCCCTCACACAGCATCATACACGTAACTACAAAACAGTTATAGGAGTCAGAATATGGCGACGAAGGGTTTTATTATTTTATCAGTTTTAAAACGCAAAAAAAGCTATACATATAAGGTATCGCTAGATACGTACTGACCTGTAGAATAACTGGCCAGTTTTATTGCACATCGAACGTCACACACACTCCAAAATGGTATCAATAAAAACTACAGATCTTCGCGCAAAAAAATTAGCCCTCACACAGCTCAGTAGACATAACTATAAAAAAGAATATTTATAATATGTATAAAAAAATAATCTTTTTTTTCAAAGTTTTAATTTTTTTTAATACTATTTAGTCATAAAAAACCTATACATATGTGGTATCATGGTAATCGTACTGACCCAGAGAATGAAGGGCACAGGTCAGTTTTGCCACAAAAGGAATAGCGTAGGGACAAAACCCGTAAAACGGTGGAGGAATTGCTTTTTTTCCAATTTCACCCCATTTGGAATTTCCAGCTTCCCACTACGTACAACTTGTCCCTCAAAAAACAAGCCCTCATATGGATATGTGAACAGAAAAATAAAAGTTATGACTCTAGGATGATGGGGAAGAAAAATGAAAACGCAAAAACTAAAAGACCTCTGGTATCCAAGGGGTTAAATGATGTCAGTGCCAAAATATAAACACTTGGCACAGATATTCCTCTCTAGTAATAGTCACTATTGCTGCATTGTGTAACAGGTATCACTACCGAAGCAGTTGCATATTTTATACTAAAGATAAAGCATGAGCAGGATGAGTAGTGTGTAAAATGGGTACTTTTAATCCTTTTGCTACCAGCACCGTACATGTATGGCCCTGGAGCGATGGACAAACATGTCTGGCAGGTCTCTGCAGTTTCAAACAACAGAGAACTGTGTCTAATTACCATGACAGGCAATAAGCCTTTAGATGCTGTGATCAAGTGAGATCACAACATCTAAAGGGTGAAAAACCCTAAAGCTCGCGCTTCCGGACTTCGTACCAGCATCCTCTGTGTTCAATGAGGATTCAGGGTTTTTTTTTAAATGCGCTAGGTCTCGCTGAAGAACAGGTGGCAGGCCAACATAAGAAATGAACAATTCTGACATTGTAAAGGATGTAAAAAAAATCCATGAATGTTCAGAATTAAACACAAAAAAAAACATATATGGTGTTGTTGTAATTGTACTGACCCAGAATGAAGGGTATAGGTCAGTTTTTCCACAAATGGAACACCGTGGGAACAAAACTCGTAAAACGGTCGAGGAATTGCGTTTTTTTTTTTCCAATTCCACCACATTTGATATTTTTTTCCCGCTTTCCACTACATTGCATTAAGCCCTAGTACACCTATGTGAACGGAAGAATTAAAAAAGTTATGGCTCATGGAAGATGGGGAAGAAAAATGAAAACACAAAAACAAAAAACCTCTGGTATCCTAAGGGTTAATGATGTTGTGTGTAGGGTGACTTGGGGTGACTTATTTCATGCCGTCATCAGGACACTGTTAAATGTCTGGATCATGGCATCAATGAACAGCCTACTTAGGCACAGAGGAGATGATCAATTGCTCATCTTCACACTTCATTTCTGGAAAAAAGGACATCCAAATTTGACAATCAGGCAACTTTACAGTTGATAGAGTAAGGTTGATTGATAATATTCACATTACATGTTACCTTTTCCCTGGGACCATGTACATTTATACAGGGAGAGAGAAGGATCTGTGTCTCTTCTCCCTGCAGCCTGTCACACATCCCCCTCTGGCCCCCCTCTCCTCCTCCCTGCAGGCTGAGGTCACATTTGGCTGTAGGGGGAGGGCTAATTTAAATGGGTTGTCTGGGTTCAGAGCTGAACCCGGACATACCCTTAATTGCACCCAGGCAGCCTGCCTGACTAGAGCATCGGAGCATCTCATGCTCCGATGCCCTCCTTTGCCCTGCGCCAATTAGCGCAGGGCAAAGGCATTTTGCCCGGTTCCTGTGAGGAACCAGGCTCTGCCAGGCGGAGGCTTCTGCCCAGCAGTGAGCCCGGTGACGTCACCGGCACTAATGGGCTGGCTTTAGCAACCCCTTTAATTTCATATCTCAGACCTGGTAGCAGGTCTGTTTTAAAGTAAGACCGAGATTACAGTGCTAGGTGAGATACATACAGAAATACAACCTTTCGAAAACTGCTTGGGAATAAAGGCTGCAGGTACTGTATGTGCACCTCTTACTAGAACCTACTTCTAAGGGCTGTAACTTGCCTCGTGCACATGAGCATATACCTTTTAAGTCGTCCATGAACTGCAGATCCCGTTTATGTAAATGCTGCCGTTTTCTTTCTCCCTTTCATGAAAATGTCCTATCCTTGTCCGTAAAACATACAAGAATAGGACTGTGGCACAGATATATGGATGCAGAGAACGCACGGTGTGCTGTCTACATTTTTTGCAGTCCCATTGAAACTAATGGGTGTGCGTTTGATCAGCAAAACAGCTTACGAAGCATCACAGCTCCAAATGATGTTCAGTCAAAACAGCATCATTTCAGGCATTTCTTGCCTGAATAAACACTGTTCAGGATGAGCAGTGGGGGGTGGGGGTCAGGGGGAGTTAATTAGGATTACAGCTTGAATAGGGGGATGGAAAATTCCCATGCAAAAAATGCAAAAGTTGGTGCATTCCTGTAGTTTTTGTATTTCTTTAACACTCCCAGCATTACGTAGGTATTAACGGTATCAATTAACTCGTATCTTACAGTTTTTTGCAGTCTATGGGGGTCATTTGCTAACAGATATATACCACTTTTTGGTGTATATCTGTCACAGATTGAGACGCAAAGGTTTATATCTGTGACTTTTCCCCGCTCATGATGGGCCTTAAAAAAACAGGCGTGTGGCATGGGCGGGCGGGCAGGCCCGTCTCATTCATCATTGTCTACGCCTGTTTTAGGCGTAGAAAATGATCTAAATCTATGCCAGCAAGGGAGCTGGCATAGATTAAAACAGGCGGTGGATACGCCGAAGTTATATAGACCCTGGGGCCTCTACATAAATTCGGCACATCCACTGCCGACTACAGGGGTATTAAGAATGCCGTCTAAAACACTGGTCTTAATAAGTGACCCCCTATATTTTAATTTGCATACGTACATTTATTTTCACGCTAGACTACACATTTTAGTCACAAATTAGAATTTTTGTTAAATTTGAACTCATAATCAATGATTGCTGCAAAGTTGCATGAAGGTGGTTGTGTGTGTTAATTATTAGGTTATTTTTCAATACATAGTATACTGTGTGTTCTCAGGGAATGTAGCTTTTGGTAACTTGGCAGCTGTTTGCATTGTACAGTATAATTTTAATGCATATGTGGATTATTATTATTTATTATTAAAGCGCCATTCATTCCATAGCGCTGTACATATTAAAAGGGGTTTACATACATAATACAGACAATTGCACTAAGCATGAAACAAGACAAGTTACAGACTGGTACAGAAGGAGAGAGGGCCCTGCCCACAAGGGCTTACAATCTATGTGGTATGGGAGAAGGACCCAGTAGGTGAGGGTAGAGCTGGTCATGGCGGTGTAGAGGCAGCAGGGTCACTGGTTGTAGGCTTGTCTGAAGAGGTGGGTTTTCAGGTTTCTTTTGAAGGATTTCACTGTAGGGGAGAGTCTGATATATTGGGGTAGAGAGTTCCAGAGTATGGGGGCTGCACAGGAGAAATCCTGGAGGGGATTGTGGGAAGAGGTGATAAGAGGGGAGGAGAGAAGGAGGTCTTGTGAGGATCGGAGATTACGTATGGGGATGTATCGGGAAAGTAGCTCTGAGATGTAGGGAGGGGACAGGTTGTGGACGGCCCTGTACGTAGTTGTTAGCATTTTGAACTGAATTCTCTGGACAATGGGGAGCCAATGAAGGGATTGGCAAAGGGGAGATGCAGAGGAGTAACAGGGTGAGAGGTGGATTAGTCGGGCAGCAGAGTTGAGAATAGACTGGAGAGGGGCAAGAGTGCTAGATGGAAGGCCACAGAGGAGAAAGTTGCAGTAGTCTAGGTCAGTGATTTTCAACCAGTGTGCCTCCAGCTGTTGCAAAACTACAACTCCCACCATGCCCTTCTGTAGGCTGATAGCTGTAGGCTGCCTGGGCATGATGGGAGTTGTAGTTTTGCAACAGCTGGAGGCACACTGGTTGAAAATCACTGGTCTAGGTGGAAGATGATGAGGGCATGTACTAGTACTTTTGCAGACTCATAGTTGAGGAACGCATGGATGTGGGAGATATTTTTGAGTTGGAGGCGGCAGGTGGTGGAAAGGGCTTGAATGTGTGGTCTGAAGGAGAGGGCAGAATCCAAGGTCACTCCAAGGCAGTGGACTTGGTTGACCGGGGAAAGTGTGCAGCCTTTTATTGTGATAGATAGGTATGTTGGAAGAGTTGAAAGTGTTGAAAAGTTGTTTGGGGTTGTGGGAAGATATTAGAGATGAGAAGTAGGCCTGTTTTGCATCAGCAAGTGAGGATTTAAAAATGAGGATGGGATTTCTTCCATCGCCGCTCAGCAGCTCTGGAAGCTTGTCTGAGTTTCTTGGTCAGGTCGGTGTGCCAGGGTTGTCTGTTGATTTTCCGGGTTTTGTTGACTGTGAGGGGGGCAACAGATTCCAGAGCTGAAGTTATTGTGGTGTTATACAGAGTGATGGCAGCATCGGGGTCTTGGAGGAAACAAATGTTAAAGAGAGGCAAAAGAGAATCGGAAAGCAGGTGAAAGTCAAGATGTTTAAGGTTCCCACGGGGGCGTGCTAGTGTGGACCGGGGGAGTAGCAGAAGAGACCAGTGAAGAGAAGGTGAGTAGGTTGTGGTCAGGTAGGGGGAGAGGCGAATTAGAAAGGTTAGCTAGGGAGCAGAGGCAGGTAAAGATAAGATCGAGAGTGTGACCATCTCTGTGGGTGGGAGAGGAAAACCACTGCGAGAGGCCGAAGGAGGAAAAAAGCGCCAGAAGTTTGGAGGCGGTCGAGTGGCAAGTGTCAATGGGGATGTTGAAGTTACCTATGATGATAGTGGGGATGTTGGCAGAAAGAAAGTGTAGGAGCCAGGTGTTAAAGTGGTCAAGAAAGATGGTGGCTGGGCTTGGGGGGCGGTAAATGACAGCTACTTGAAGTGAAGATTATAGAGGGTGGCGGTGGAGTTGGGCTGTAGGAGCAGGTGTCTGATAAAAGCAGACCAACTCCTCCACCATGTTTGCAGCCAGGGTGGGGGTGTGTGTGGGTGAAATGAAATCCGCTATAAGAGAGCGCAGCATGGGAGGCAGTGTCAGAGGGTGTCGGCCATGTTTCTGTGAGACCCAGGAAGGAAAGTTTTTGTGAGATGAAGAGGTCATGGATGAATGACAGTTTGTTATTAACTGAGCATGCGTTCCATAATGCTCCTGCAAGAGGGACCAAGGGAGCAGGGGTCAGAGGAATGGTTTTTAGGTTTAAGGGGTTGCAGAAATTTGTTGATGGAGACTTGTAGTGAGAGGTAGAAGTAATAGTGGGGATTTGTTGAAGGGGGCCTGGATTTGGAGAGATATCGCCAGCAATAAGGAGAAGCAGTGAAAGTGTTAGCAGGTAGTAGGAGAGGACATGAGGTGGCTGTGTGTGTTTGGGAGTGTTTTATGTTGCTGAACAGGTTTGCACAAGAGGTCAGATGAGTAGGTACAATGGAGGGAGAGAGGAATAGTTCCTTGCTGGGTGATTGAATGTAAGGGTATTTCAGGAGGGTTAGTGAAAGTTGGAAGAGCAAGATAAAAAATTGAATCATTGTGTACATTAACTATTTTAGTAATTACCTTTGGTCCCCTTCTGGTTACTTTCTGGTATAATTCTGTATGTGCACTTAAAGAGTTGCATTGAAAAGACCTAAGCACTTAGATTTATACCACTCTGTGTTCAATCAGGTGTGACCAAGTGGGGAGGGGGCTATATTTGGCCTAATCAAAGGAGGACCAGATACAGGGGTGAAATAGTCAATGTAAACAAATACTCAATAAATCCAGCAGGGAAAGAGACATTAAAGTTCAATGAAGACATACCAGGGAATGAGAAGGAAAGATGAGATGTGTGGATACTATCAGGTTCTGGGAAAGTTGGGTGCAGTTGGATTCAGTGACGACATACCAGGGAATGAGAAGGAAAGATGAGATGTGTGGATACTATCAGGTTCTGGGAAAGTTGGATTCAGTGAAGACAAACCTGGAGAGGAGAGAAATGGGATGATGGTCAGTAGGCAGTGATGACAAAGTAGATTCCATATCCATAATATTAAATTCTGGTATAATTCTGTATGTGCACTTAAAGAGTTGCATTTGAAAGATGTTGCATTGGAAAGACCTCCAGCCTAAGGCAGCCAAATATTGCATAGCCTCTGTTTCGGTGCTTTTAAGAGCACAAGCTCTTGTTGATGTATACACTTGTGGAATATATTGCCCACCTCCGGAACTTCTGCATCTTATATGAAGGTAGACATGGTTTTTAAGGCTGCTACAATGATCAGGCTGTCTTCTGTCAGGAAATAATATAGGTTTTGGGGTGCACGTGTTTTTTAAGCATTTTAATCCCTTCATTAAATAGATTGTTAGATTTTGTCTCTCTGGTTCTTTTGGCTTTTTTTTTTTTTTAAGATGCATTCATCTAATTTTAGGTGTTGGGCTAGTTTCACACTAGTGCTTGTAGATCCTTAAAGTATGACAAGAATTGGCCGTATGAAACGCACTGTGCATATTTGCTTGGTTGCGACCAGATCTCCACGGTCCCCATTATAGTTAATAGGGCCGGACGCCAACACTGTAGCTTCCGGCAACCAGGGCTGTGGAATCATTAAGCCAAAGTCCCGACTCCGACTTCTCAATTTCCCCTATCTCCGACTCCCAATCTGACTCCCTCATACATGACGCATGTTTAAGTGATAACTTTAAACAAACATATTAACTTACTCTGAGCAGGAGATTGTGATCTCTAACACAATTACAGGTAAAGAACGGAAGAGAAAGGACGCGCTAACAATGTTGTTTAAAAGAATCAAAATTGGCTCCTTACCCAATAATGTTGTGAAGAGCCACATCTATAGGTTGCTTTGCTGGTTTAGTGTGCCGGTCAGCATACCGGGGCTCCGCGTGTCTGAACTGCTGCCTCGATCCTTACATCCATGTTACAAGCAGTAGCCGGGAAGTATAGCCGTATTGAAGAAGAAACAAATGGATCGACGCTAGGGCGCTGTAACAGGAACGCTTCGCTTTGAAATGGTACAAGTATAGGTTTTTATTTGCAGTCAATGCTTTTCAAGGGTTCTTTGGATTACCCCCTTTGTCAGGACAATTGTAACCACTACAATTGGCTACAATTGTCCTGACGAAGGGGGTAATCCAAAGAACCCTCGAAACGCGTTGACTGCAAATAAAGACCTATACTTGTACCATTTCAAAGCGAAGCGTTCCTGTTACAGCGCCCTAGCGTCAATCCATTTGTTTCTTCTTCAATACAATTACAGGTAAAGCCATGCCTCTCAGTCCTCACAACACTTGGACCTTTTGCTTACTGCAGGTAAACACTCAGAGCTCAGTCCCATTATTCTTCACTGCTCTCAGCCAATCAGATAAGTCTTTCTAGTGTGCAGGTTACCATAGAAACCTGTGTGCAGTGAGAGACCTGCTGAACTGTCTATAGTTCATGACTAAAGTAAAATCTACTGACCAATGTATTTAGAAAATGTCTTCTTTTAACTGTCCCTTTATGTTGAAAGCTAACCTTTGTAACTAGTGAGAAAACCTCTTTAATCCCGTTTTCTCTAGTAGATCTGAGATGAGTGTAGCCATTCCTTCCCAGTGCCTTTTTCCTCTGATCTGTAGCAGAGGAGCTTCAATGCTGAGCATCTACATAAAGGGCAGCGCACATTTATCTCAGCTGAAAGCCTAGATCCTTAGTTCAGGAATAGAACAGACAGTTATAGGGCATTTCATCATTTACCAAATTCTTATGAAAATATATTCAGCACATACTGTATTGAACTAACTTTACCAATTTATTATATATTTTGGAGTCGATCCATTTTATAACAACTCCGACTCCACCAAAATGGACACCGACTCTAACTCCGACTCCACAGCCCTGCCAGCAATGCTGGAATACAGAGAGATCCGGAAGGCTGTTCCCTACTGAAACCACCTGCCAGGTGTACAAGTGCTGGTGTGAAACTAGCCCAAGTTGTATGCATGGCTAAATTCACACATATCAGTTTTGCCTGGCCACTTCTTTTTTTGCTGGAGCCGGACACAACTTTAATATATGTGTACTTCACTTTGTTGCACAGATCTGGTGTCTGTACACTGAAAAACAGAAAAACATTGCATGCTCAGTATTTTGGCTCATGCACACACATATTTTTTGTCTGTTCTATTTTGTTTTTTTTGCGGCCCGTATTCGGTTCACTTCAACTGGGCCGAACAAAAACGAAAATGTGCATTACGTTTCCATATGGCCGTTCTGCAACAAAATAGAACATGTCCTATTCTTGTCCGCATTATGTACAAGGATAGGACTTTTCTATTAGAGGCCAGCTGCTCCGTTCTGAAAAATAGGGAATGAACACGGCTGGTATCTGTGTTTTGCGGATCCGCAATTTGCGGACTGCAAATCTCCAATGGTCGTGTGTATGAGCCCTTTTTGTCCTGTGCCGTTTGACTTCAGGCATTACAACTGGTGCCCCTGATGTGCACGATCCCATAGATAACTGGGGAGTTGAGCTGGATAGCCAGACGTCTGTATGCTCTGC
Organism: Rhinella marina; assembly: GCA_900303285.1. Lineage (NCBI taxonomy): Eukaryota > Metazoa > Chordata > Amphibia > Anura > Bufonidae > Rhinella > Rhinella marina. Next base: position 252,059 of record ONZH01006542.1, on the reverse strand, counting down.
ACATATTGAACTTTTATTTTTAGGAGGTGTGGTGCATATAACTGCTTGGGTCAGTCTTTTACCCACTAATATCAACTTTTATTTATGAAAAATTACATTTTGACACAAAACCGCTTGAGGATGTCTGTAAAGTGCGGTGTGGCATTTTGATAATGTGCAGGGTTTCTACTTCCAGAAAATATGTGGATGGGTTTTGGGGTTAGTATAATTTTTCTTTATTTTGTAATTTAGGTTTTACTTGTATAGTATCTCACAGAAGTGAGTCCACCCCCTCACAGTTTTGTAAATATTTTATGATATCTTTTCATGAGACAACACTGAAGATATGACACTTTGATACAATGTAAAGTAGTCAGTGTACAGCTTGTATAACAGTGTAAATTTGGTGTGCCCTCAAAATAACTCACACAGCCATTAATGTCTAAACCGCTGGCAACAAAAGTGAGAACATCGGGTAGGGAAAAAGGCTAATTGGGCACAATTAGATTGGTGGGGGTAGGGCTGCAGCTAACGATTATTTTAGCAATAGAGTATTCTACTGATTATTTTTACGAATAATCGAGTACTCTAATAAGAAAAAATGAATAGACTGTTTTCCTTTATAAAAACTCATCAGACCCCCTGCCATCAGTCCCCAACACCCTTCGTTCCCCCCTGTGCAATCAGCACAAGTGCATCAGTTCCCTCCAGTGCCATCAGCTCCACGATCCCCCAGTGCCATCAGCTCCCCCCGTGTCATCAGCTCCGTTCCCCCAGTGCCATCAGCTCTCTCCCACAACAGTCTCTCATGTTTCGCCATTGCCAGTGTGCATGCTGGGGGTTGTAGTTTCACAGTAGCTGGAGTGCCTAAGGTTGCTGATCCCTGTGATAGAGGATGTGGTTGCTGCCATCTTGCAGTCCATGGATGTGTAGGGTGACGGGTGAGTATGTTTTAATAACTGACACCTGGGCAGGTGGGAAAAAAGTTTAGTGATGTATGATTCTATGGAGCATATATGACAATTTGCCAACCCCTTCAAGATGAAATGCACTTGTTTTTTTCTTCTTTAATATTATTCCTCTGGTTGCTTAGTAAGATTTTTTTCTTCTTTCTGCAGCCTATGGGAGACATCGTAGTCCACTCACTACCTCTGGTAAAACTGACAATTATAGATGGAGCCTGCAGTGGGGACAAAACTGGCATATAACTGCCATATATGAGTCATTTAATGGTCTGATGTAGTGTTATTCCTCATCTACACAATTTATTCAGCAAAGCCATAGTTTAAAATATGAAATTATATTTTCACCTACATTGACAAATATGTTTCTATTCTCATCATAGGGTTATGAAGGCTTGGTTGAAGGTGGTGATTGTATCAAACAAGCAAGTTGGCTAAGTGTGTCAAACATAATCCAGCTGGTAAGTTCAGTTAAACAAGACAATATTGTGTTATCATACTTTCCAGTTCATATGGGAGCGTATTCTGTGTGCACAAAGGACCAACTCAAACACATCATCGTATGTCCTTTTGGCACATGCATGATTGAATACAATAAAGTCCTTTAGAGAATTCAGTGTTATATATTTTGAATAGTTATTAAAGGGATTTGAGGGATTTTTATATTGATGGCCTGTCCTAAGGATATATCGTCAATATCCGATTGTCCGTGGGTCAGGCTCCTGGCATCGCTGCCAGTCAGCCGTTTGAGGAAGCCGTTGCACTCTCCTTAGCTCTGGTGAGTGTCACGGCCTCCTTGCAGCTCACAAAGCACAGCGCCATTTATTGGATAGGGTTCTGCTAGGTATTGCAGCTCAACCCAATTCATGGGTAAGGGACTGAGCTGCACCTAGGCCACGTGACTGATGAATGTGATGTCAGTGGCCTAAAAAATAGGCCTAAGCGCTCACGGAGCACCACAGCCTCTTCATATAACTGATCGTTGGGGGTGCCAGAAGTCGGACCCCCATCTAAGGATAGGTCATCAATATAAAAAACCTGGAGAACCTCTTAAAATAATAAAAATAATAATTTGGGATGTTTGCCTTTCACTCACTTTGCAATGTATGTTATCAGTTTGCTGCTGTTTTTTGTGTTGTAGGGTGGCACTATTATTGGTAGTGCACGGTGTAAGGCATTTACGACACATGAAGGGCGTTTATCTGCAGCCTTTAATCTTGTTCAACATGGCATAACAAATTTATGTGTCATTGGTGGCGATGGAAGTTTAACTGGAGCAAATATATTTCGGAAGGAGTGGGGAGGTTTGCTTGAAGAATTGGTTAAAGGAGGTAAATACAAATGATACAGTATGGGAAAAATACCTATGTTCAGAAGTGATGATCATGTAATCACCACTTACTCCAGTGACGTTCTTTGTGGTGCTATCCCCGTCCTTAACTAGTAGAGAAAAAACAAACAAATAAACCCCAACGTCTCGCTCACCTGAATAGACTGGAGGCACGGTCAGCACTGGGAACTAATGCTTGAATACGCAAGAAACAAGAAAAAAGAAGAAATGACCAGCTTCCAAAGAAAAAATTATTTGAATAAATTTTTTAAATAAAATCCAGCCTTTATTTTCTTCATCCAAGTGCACAGTTAAAAGCCAACACTTACAGAGTCCTTATCTACGCGTTTCGGATCACACAATGCAGATCCTTAGTCATGATGTCATAGGACATCTGAAACCACTGGTTTAAATAGCTTAGACTAATCACCAGTGGGCGGAGAATGAATACTCCCACATACATGTATAAAAGCACATTTCTAAAATTGCAGGAAAAACATACTGAAAATAAACATTAATGAATAAGGATCAATAATGAAGAATCAAATCATGTTTTTTGTTCAAACCGAGAGGGATACAACATCCCATTTGAAAAATCCAAAAGGATTCCCTATTTAGAAGCTTGCGCTTATGGTCGCCACCCCTCCTGGGGGGGTTAACCCTTTCCAAGCCACAAACAAGAAAACCTTTTGTATCACCTTGATGCACAGCTGCATAGTGTGAACTGACTGCTGAGACATTGCGACTTTTTGAGTATGGAATATCAGAGATATGCCTCCTTATTCTGACCTTCAGGCTGTTCGTGGTGCATCCTACATACTGTAGTTGACAAATTGAACATGTGATACAATATACCACATATGCAGTGTTACAATTAATATATTGTTGTTGGTATGATTTATGCTTTGCTATAGAAAAAATAGAAGAACCCGTTTGAATATAATTGCAACATGTGCATATGCGATGTCCACACCTATAGGTACCTTTATAAGTAAGCCAAGTAGGTTTTTGTTGCTGTTGATCCAAAAACAAGCTTGGACTGACTTGTTGTGCTATAGTTGAAGCACGTCGGGCCACACATCTTATCCCACTGTCTGCGATGTCTGTCCAATTCTCATCATAGCTCAGGACAGAAATATGTCTTTTGACAATGTTACATAATTGCGAATATTCTGCACTGAACTGTGTTGCAAAGACAGGAGAAGAATCTTTTTTATTCATTTTTTGTCCTAATTTTTCAGACCTGGGAAAGATGAGATCCTTTCTGGTTCTGGATAGGGCCAACTGTTTTCCCCGCTCCAGAGTCCAGTTTGGATATCCCCGTGCAGATAGCCTGCTGGCAACCAACTCCGCTTCCTTTGAAAAAATGTCATCATCAGAACAATTTCGCCTGGCTCTAATAAACTCGCCCTTAGGGATGTTGTTGACAACATGTCGTGGATGGCAGGATGAAGACAAAAGAGTTGTGTTGCCAGCGGTATCTTTGCGGTAGCTATTGGTGTGTACCTTATATATAATGAGATCCCCTGTCAAAATTAAATCCAAATATGGAATTGTAAGGGTGTCATAAAAAAGAGTGAATTTTAAATGACAATCATTATCATTGAGAAATTCTCCAAAGGATGGTATGGCCGCCACATCGCCCGCCCACACGAAGAGCAGGTCATTGATGTAACGACCATACCACCGCAGTGACGAACCCCAAACGCAAGTATCAGAAAACAAAAAGCGGTGTTCCCACCATGCCATATAAATGTTCGCCAAAGATGGCGAAAATTTTGCGCCCATGGAGACACCGGTCAACTGAAGAAAAAAACGTCCGTCAAACATAAAGACGTTATGTTTAAGCAAAAAATATATCACTTGACAAATGTAATCACGGAATTCTACCGAAAAGTCAGAATAAGTAAGTAAAAACCATCTCAGAGAAACAATTGCTAAATCATGAGGTATGACAGTATATAACGAGGACACATCTGCAGTAATCCAGGCAAAATCCGACCCCCAAGTGAAGTCAGAGAAGGCCTGTAAAACTGCATGTGTGTCCTGCAAGAAACCTGGAATACACCGCACCAAAGGTTGTAATAGGCTATCCACCCAAGCAGAAAGACGTTCGCTAAAGGATCCAATTCCTGCCACAATAGACCTCATAGCAGGGGGAAAACCCCCTTTGTGGATCTTTGGCAAGGAGTGAAATATTGGGATGACAGGGTGTTGTATGAAAATATAATCCACTTGTTTTTGATTAAGAAAACCACATTCCAAGCCAGAGATCAACAAAGGCATCAATTGTTGTTGATAGGAGGGGGTGGGATCATGGTTCAGTTCTAAATATGTATTTTCATCTTCTAGCATCAATAGATTTTGCTGTGTATATATATGTATATATATATATATATATATATATATATATATATATATATATATATATATATATAGTGATCCATGATAACCACTGACCCCCCTTATCTGCTTGCTTCTCAATAATGTCTTTCATATTCTTTAGTTGTTTAAGAGCGTGACGCTCCCCTTGGGACAAGTTATCAAGATCCTGGTGGTTACCTCCAGATAAAATTCTCTCATGGAGAGCCACAAGATCTTTTTCCACTAGCTCTATAAATCTATCAAGGGCGGTGGAACGTGGTTGAATAGGGTAAAAATCCCTATTCTGAGTAATGAATGAATGAGAAAAATCATAAGAAGAATCACAGTCACCAATGGAGCGACATTCTTGTAAGTGTGAAAGATTAACCAATTCCTGAAAAGACATAGAGGAAACATTATGCTGAGAACAACCTTGTTGAAAAAAAGGTACGCCCTTGTTCACACTGGTGTCATCTGACATGTGAGTATTAAGTAATCCAACAGATGCAGCTATGGAGATGTCAGCACTCTGATCCTCTGAAAAATGTTTTTTAAGCGTTAAATCTCGAGCCAGTCTGTTGACATCTACAATAGTGCGATATAAATCGAAGTGACACCTAGGTGAAAAAGACATGCCCTTTGCTAATACCTTGATTTGAGACATAGTCAATATTTTAGACGAGATATTTACAACTTGGGTGATTTCTATAGCTTTTTGTTGCGCGACGGGTAACGACTGTTTCCTGCGGTGTTTGCGCCCAGCTCGGCGTTTTTTGACCGCTTATCCCCTTTTAAATGTCCATCCTTACAACCACTATGAATATCCAATCGAACAGCCATTTGAACAGAAAGAGTCTCAGGTGCTGAATCTGATGAGTCCGGATCAGTGGAGCTGAAGTTAACCCTTGCTGCTCCAACTTTCTTTCGGCGAGTCATTTTTTTCATAATTGAACGTGGAGTATTGGCCCTCATATCAGACCAATTATACACTGTGTTAGATTTGTAATCTTGTAGGTCTCGATTGTATTTTTCTTGCTTGATATTAATGAGACATCTAAACATCTCTGAGTCTGCAAGCGGCATTATGGACTCCTGAGTGATTTTTATCTCTTCTCTCATATTGCATAAAGCTGATTCTTCATGTTTGATAATTAAAGCCATCAATTTGAGAGAACAGTCCGATAATATACTTTGCCATTGTGTGACAAACTCATCTGAATATACAGTAGTGGGTTTCTTACGAAGGCGTAACCCTCGGGGGACCATGCCCTTATCCACATACCTTTGCAATGATGTCAAATCCCACCAAGTACGCATTTCTTTAGTTAGCAGTTTCTCAAGCGCAGACATGTGGATCTTTAACTCCAGGTGATCTTGGGAGGCTTTATCTTTTGAATTGAATATAGCATCCATTTTCTTGTACCTCTCATTGCAGTCCTCAATCGGTTTGAGAGAGATGTGTTGCATATTAATTGGTGCAAAGATGACGTGCTGTGTGTCAGCACAAAGTGTGGCAAACTGGCACCAAATAACGTAGGAATGAAGAGGCTGTCTTGTCAGGGAGCAAGGTTGGCGACCATAAGCGCAAGCTTCTAAATAGGGAATCCTTTTGGATTTTTCAAATGGGATGTTGTATCCCTCTCGGTTTGAACAAAAAACATGATTTGATGCTTCATTATTGATCCTTATTCATTAATGTTTATTTTCAGTATGTTTTTCCTGCAATTTTATAAATGTGCTTTTATACATGTATGTGGGAGTATTCATTCTCCGCCCACTGGTGATTAGTCTAAGCTATTTAAACCAGTGGTTTCAGATGTCCTATGATATCATGACTAAGGATCTGCATTGTGTGATCCGAAACGCGTAGATAAGGACTCTGTAAGTGTTGGCTTTTAACTGTGCACTTGGATGAAGAAAATAAAGGCTGGATTTTATTTAAAAAATGTATTCAAATAATTTTTTCTTTGGAAGCTGGTCATTTCTTCTTTTTTCTTGCGTATCCCCGTCCTTCTGCTGCTGCTTGTTTACTGGTATACAGCACATAACCCTGCAGCCAATCATTGTCCTCAATGGTCTACCACTGAGGACAGTGAGTGGCTTCAGCTGTTACATGCGCTAAACTGGCATGTCATTTCTGCAGTTTTTAATTAAGCAGCAGCAGGAGGACCAGGCCAGGGAACGCCACTGGAGAAATGAATGATTTTCTCTTTTTATTCAGTAGGATTTTTAATTATACCGTACAACCTTTTTAATTATTTCCTTAAAGGAGTTGTACATGACTTGATATCCATCACTGCCTGTGCTGGAACTACTCAGCTTAGTCCATTATGTAATGGACGGAGCTGGTGTAAGAAATATGATTATTGACAATATTAATATTAAGGCATAATACTGAACAATAATAATATCCTCACGTAAATTCTAGGGGACGGTCGGTGAAGAAAGCACACAACAACAGTGCATAGAAACAAAAGAAATTATTATTTATAGACACAAATGAGCCATGTGAAAATAGAAAAATATTCCCCAACAATCAAAGAATGGAATATAAAACCAACACATAATCAACAAATAGTCAAAGGCACAAAAGCAGCAACATGAAGCAGCCTAAAACCAACAGTTCCTTTACCGTCAATTAGAATGCCCCCACACTGATACAAAAAGACAAAAAGACCTAGAATATTAGCAAGAAAAACGCAACAATAAAGACGATTCCTCCAAAAATAACCCCACAATAATCAAACAATAATTCAACAATAAAGAATCACAGTATAGCTACCCAAAGCTGAACTAAGTTCCGTCTGGCCTGGTCTGTCCAGAATCCTCCTGGGACCCAACCTGTAGGATTTACAGGCTCCTAGCCTCCCCCCCCCCCCAGGATTCTCCCCTAGGATTCTCTCCTCCTAGGATCTTCCTCTCCTAGGATTCTCCTCTCCTAGGATTCTCCTCTCCTAGGATCCTCCTGGTGACCATGGCCAAGGCTTTTTATACTAAATTGTAGCATCCCCCTGTGAGGTTCCCATGCCACTGGTGCCGACCAATCTCATTCAAGATCAAAATAGTGTTTTGATCCTCCAGATTTCTCCACCCTCTATCTGCACACAGGAATCAGGCCGATGTTCCCACATTAACATTTTACAATTACCTGTCTCTTCCTTGTTTTCACCCAAACGCAAACTACTCAAGTTGGAGACATGTAACCTGGCTGATGGAGACATGTAACCTGGCTGATGGAGACATGTAACCTGGCTGATGGAGACATGTAACCTGGCTGATGGAGACATGTAACCTGGCTGATGGAGACATGTAAGCTGGCTTATCAATAGTGGGTATTTGCAATGGTATGGGAAAAAACACCCAGGAGCCTTTAAAATGTAATTCACCAAAACATTTCTTCTGGCACCTTGATTACCAATGCAAAGAGGCTTCCTGATATTTCAATTAACCCTGACAAACTGGTTTGAAACCGTGTTCAGACCCTATACACACCCCAAATCAAAGATCTACACCCAAGATTTTATACACTTATGTAATACATATAAATAGACACTTATATAATACATATAGATAGATATACATTTTATTATAACCCACATCTGTATATCTCTACAGTGGTAATGGCATTGCTGCTCCTATTGTTATCAATGGTGGTCGAAACACTGCAGTTACTATCTCTGTTCACTTTGCGATAAATGGAGCCGTGTAATTCTGGCACTAAAGAGACACAAAATAGTTGATCAGTAGAGGAGTGGTCTGTCAGACTTCTGCCAATGTGATGTTAATAGCTTATTGTGAGGATATCCCATCAGTGTAAAAATCTTGGCCGACCGCTTAATATTAACAATAAGGGTCTGAATCTTATGTTAAAATTGTTGGCGTTGCGATATTGAATCAGGCACAGAAGTGCAGTCCTTTGTATTGTAGAACATTCTTCCTAATTTATGAGACAGAAATGTGACCTATCTGTCTTTTTGACGTGAACTGTCAAATTTATTTGTTAAATTGAATAAATGAAAGATACAATAATCTGGGCACAAATAATATCTTGTTAGTGTAAAGGTGCTTTCACATCACTTTTTTTTTTTTTTTTTTTGCTTCCATGAGGAAATGTTTTGGTTTTTTATTTTTATTTTTTGCTGGATAGAATTAGCACTTTCCTATTCAGTTTAAAAAAAACCTCACAGTTGAATGATCCTTCTGATAACTTTCAGTGGGAGTAGAACCACTAAAAGAAACGTTGTCCTAAAAAGGATAAAAAATATTTTGTGAAAATTGAATTTCCCTTAATAAATGCTTCTAAAATACATGTAAAGCTTACACCTTGCAGCATACCCCCTTCTGGGTACAGTCATCTTCCACTGAAGAGAGACATTCCATGTGCTGTCATCCATCGATGTCTGCTCCTTCCATGAGGTTCAAAGTATGAATTCCATATGGATTATGGAAACATTAATGATAAATACAGGAAAAGCTGGCTGTACTAATGTGATTTTGCTCTGGTATTTGTAGTAGTAATATTTCTTGAAGGTAGTGTATCAAATGATTCCCAGTTCAACCATTCTATGAAATAAAAATTCAGTGTCCAATTAGTATTTTGCAGTTGTTGTGTTTTTGTTTTTATTTGTTTACTTTTGCTAATGCTGTACATCATTATAGTCACAGATATGATTAATTGGGATCTTATCTTACAACAGAAAAAATAACTGAAGATGTGGCTGCAAATTATTCCCATCTAAATATTGTTGGACTGGTGGGTTCCATTGATAATGACTTCTGCGGTACTGATATGACAATTGGAACTGATTCAGCTTTGCACAGAATTATGGAGGTTATTGATGCAATTACTACTACTGCACAGAGGTACATGGTTTTTAATAGTGTTCTTTCTGATACGTTTACTAGCACATTCCATATAGAAGCTGGCTTCCCTTTTTTGTGCTGCTCTTGTGCACCATGCCTATATTTAAAATAGGCATACCAGAACAAAAATGAAGGTAAACGTTTTATGTACCATAGAAACATGAAACACTTGTTCATGTTCTTTATTCTCTATTGAGATATGATCATTTTAATTTACAGGCCCAAAAGACTAATTGCACCCTATTGAGAGTTACTGATAACCTCTCCCCTTCTGATTTTTAGAAGCAAAAGATAAACGTCCCTTTACACAGTACAATGTCCTTCCCATCATTCTGCTAATCGCTAGTGGAGGAGACCGATTGTCATGCTCTGGTGTGGAGGGAATAGCCACACCGAGCGTACGAGGGAAGGGAACAGAGAAAACCAGGGAACCGGTCACCTCCTGCAGGGAACCCTGAGACTAGGCCCTGGCTGACTACCAGTATGAACAAGCCTGGGTTGTAGGAAAGTTCACTCAGGAACCTAATAATAAATGCACCCTAGAAAACCCTGCAGTCTAGTGACACAAGAGAGTCAACCCGTTCCTCCAAGAGTAAGGAGGAACAGGAGACTCCAAAAGGAAAACAACACACTTATCTTAAGCAGATATCTCAGCAACCGGATCTCAGCCGAGATCCACACCACACTCAACTAGGTAGGCAGAAAGTATAAACCGCAAGGGATACTGGGAGAGGAAGGGGTAAATAGGAGAAGATAATTAACAGGCGGCAACAGCTGAGGGGAAGGGGTGTGGAAACAGCAACCAAGGGAAAAGCATGTCAATTATGTCACTCTTGCAAGCCGCGCAGAACGTCTGATCCCAGACGCAAGCCCACTCGTGACACCGATGCATTTACATGTACTGATCTCCTCCAGCTGCTCCAGAGTATGGGGAGGAATGATGGCTAATCCCACCGCTCTTTCCCATACAGACTCATTGTTTCCCAGCATCAGATTGTGTTCAGACAGCACGATCTGCTATTGGGAAACGAGGATTTGTATGCTTCACTAACAATCCAATTACCCAATGAACAAGCGTTTTGCTCGTTCATCGGGTAATTGGCAGTACATTTACACTGCCAGATCATCACTAACGAGTGTTACTGTGAACGCTCGTTAGTGAAGATCTTTTGAATTCTTGGCCCATGTAAAGGGCCCTTAAATTTATGAAGAGTTAATAATCATGGTTTGCTTTATGTACTTTATATCTAAGATGAATACAAAGCGTACTATTGTCATGGAGTTAGAGAACTTGTTTTATGTAAGAGACACTGATGTATTTGTGCATAAAGAATTCCTTAAAGGGGTAATCCAGGTTTTATTTTTTTTATTTGTATATACAGTAGGGAATCATAATCTTCTAGGCAGTTGACCCCTACATGCAGTAGAGTGGTATAGAGATATGTATCAGTCCTGTGTAATGTATTCATGGCCTAACAGAAACATGGCATCAGTCATGTGACACTCTTCACATCATGCAATCCCTGACATTCAATAAGGCTGTTTTCACACCCAAACTCCGGAATATTTCCAGATGATCAAGTCAGGAGATTTACCAGAGTTGGCCTTTCACACATGTAGCTATCACCCCGGAGATGTTCCATGTCAGGTGCGTTCTCGATACAGAGGAAATGTTCCAGGTCCATAGGCAAATACTGCTGTAGTCACATATGCATTCACTTGGACATAACCCGGAGTTAGTATTGGGCTCTTGGGAGAAAAAGTCTGGGTAAAATCCAGGACAGATATTGCGCATGTTTGCATACATTCACACATACAGCTTCTCCGGGTAATCAGGGCTGTGGAGTCGGTAAGCCAAAGCCCCGACTCCAACTCCGACTCCTCAATTTCCCCTCAGCCCGACTCCGACTCCGACTCCGACTCCTACTCCCTCATACATGGAGCATGTTTAAGTGATAACTTTAAACAAATTTGCATAAAATCAATAGTACAGATAAGTCATGACAAAAACAGTTTGTAATCTATCAGGCTTCTCTGGGTACAGCTCACTAAGGGCCTGATCAGAGGTGTAGCTAGAGGTTCAGCACATGGGGGGGCGAAACATACTTGAGTGGGCCCCCCACTTATTGGCTTCCCAAACGCACGTTTCCAACTTCACAGGCACATACTACTAGTTGTGGTTATAATACTGTATTAGCAAGATGACTATATAAACTGCTAGATCCAGGGGCGTAGCTATAGGGGGTGCAGAGGTAGCAGTCGCTACCGGGCCCAGGAGCCTGAGGGGGCCCAAAGACCCTTGGACCACATAAGAAGACACACAGAGCACTGAGGGAAAGGGGGCCCAAGCTGAACTCTTGCACCAGGGCCCATGAGCCTTTAGCTACGCCCCTGGCTAGATCATCTATGCTGTTAAGTACAGTACAATAGACTTTCTACATACCCTACTCTAAATACTCTACCACATAATGCAGTAAAATATAGGAGTAAAAAACAAGGGGACTCCTATGTTAAAGGAAATCTGTCCCCAGCTTTTACATCACTAAACTAACAGTCCCTTGCCCCCATCAGACCACAGATCGGCTTAATGAGCCCCCATCAGACCTCAGATCGGCTTAATGTGCCCCCATCAGACCTCAGATCAGCGTACTGTGCCCCCATCAGACCTCAGATCAGCAGAATGTGCCCCTATCAGACCTCAGATCAGCAGAATGTGCGCCCATCAGACCTCAGATCAGCAGAATGTGCCCCCATCAGACCTCAGATCAGCTGAATGTGCCCCCATCAGACCTCAGATCAGCAGAATGTTCCCCCATCAGACCTCAGATCAGCAGAATGTGCGCCCATCAGACCTCAGATCAGCAGAATGTGCCCCCATCAGACCTCAGATCAGCAGAATGTGCCCCCATCAGACCTCAGATCAGCAGAATGTTCCCCCATCAGACCTCAGATCAGCAGAATGTGCCCCCATCAGACCTCAGATCAGCTGAATGTGCCCCCATCAGACCTCAGATCAGCAGAATGTTCCCCCATCAGACCTCAGATCGGCTTAATCTGCCCCCATCAGACCTCAGATAGGCTTAATGTGCCCCCATCAGACCTCAGATCAGCAGAATGTGCCCCCATCAGACCTCAGATCAGCAGAATGTGCCCCCATCAGACCTCAGATCAGCTGAATGTGCCCCCATCAGACCTCAGATCAGCAGAATGTTCCCCCATCAGACCTCAGATCGGCTTAATCTGCCCCCATCAGACCTCAGATAGGCTTAATGTGCCCCCATCAGACCTCAGATCAGCGTATTGTGCCCCCATCAGACCTCAGATCAGCGTATTGTGCCCCCATCAGACCTCAGATCGGCTTAATGTGCCCCCATCAGACCTCAGATCGGCTTAATGTGCCCCCATCAGACCTCAGATCGGCTTAATGTGCCCCCATCAGACCTCAGATCGGCAGAATGTGCCCCCATCAGACCTCAGATCAGCAGAATGTGCCCCCATCAGACCTCAGATCAGCAGAATGTGCCCCCATCAGACCTCAGATCAGCAGAATGTGCCCCCATCAGACCTCAGATCAGCAGAATGTGCCCCCATCAGACCTCAGATCAGCAGAATGTGCCCCCATCAGACCTCAGATCAGCGTAATGTGCCCCCATCAGACCTCAGATCAGCAGAATGTACCCCCATCAGACCTCAGATCAGCAGAATGTACCCCCATCAGACCTCAGATCGGCTTAATGTGCCCCCATCAGACTCTATAATGGAAGCGCTCACTTGTATTCGCCTGATTGTACTAAGGCCATCCCTGCTGGGCCCCCCCAGAAGTATTGGGCCCGGAGCATCGCCTCCCCTGACCCCCCCCCCAGTAGCTACGCCTCTGGGCCTGATGTATGAAAACTGTCTAGGTCTAAAACTTTTTTGTTGCCCATAGCAACCAATCAGAGCTCCCCTTTCATTTCTCCAGAGCACTATATGAAATGAAAGGGGAGCTCTGATTGGTTGCTATGGACAACAAAGAAACTTCTACACCTAGACAGTTTTCATACATAAGGCTCTAGGTGTTTTACATCAGCAGATAGAAGCCATGAGAGCAGCTAACCTCTCCACACATGAGCTCAGAGGAAACATAAAGCAGAGAGAACATGCACTGGACATAAAGGGCAGTACACAGTCATCTCAAATAAAAGCCTAAATCCTTAGATCAGGAATAGAACAGACATTTATAGGACATTTCATCATTTCACAAATTCTTATAAAAATATATTCAGCACTGAACTAAATTCATTATATATTTTAGGAGTCGGAGTCGGTCCATTTTATACCGACTCCGACTCCACCAAAATGGTGACAGACTCCGACTCCACGACTCCGACTCCACAGCCCTGCGGGTAATCTCCAGAAAATGTCTGGATACCTCTGTAAGTGTGAATGGGGCTTTAGCAACAGTGTTACATGACATATATATGTTGGGTTAAATGGGACACATCCATGTGATAAGTAAATGGGACTAGTGTTGGAATTATTATTTATTATTAAACACCGTTCATTCCATGGAGCTGTATATATGAAAAGGGGTGTACATACATAATTAAAAACAATTGCACGAAGCATGAACAAGACAAGTTATGAGCTGGTACAATGAGAGAGGACCTTGCTTGCAAGGGTTTACAATCTACAAAGGACTGGGGAAGGATACAATAAGTAAGGGTAAAGCTGGTCATATGGTGGTCTAGTGGCAACAGGGTTACCCTAGGTTGTAGGCTTGTCTGAAGAGGTGGGTTTCTTTTGAATGTTTCCATGGTAGGTGAGTGTCTAATATGTTGCATTTGAGATTTTCAGAGTACAAAGGCTGCACAGGAAAAATCTTAGAGGCGATTGTGGAAAGTCAAGATAAGAGGAGATTAGAGAAAGAGGTCTTGTGATTGAAAATTGTGCGTGGGAGAGTATCGGGAGATCAGGTCACAGATGTATGGAGGGGAGAGGTCGTAGATGGCTTTGTATGTTATAGTAAGTGTTTTGTACTGGATTCTCTGTGCAACAGGGAGCCAGTAAACGTATTGACAGAGAGGAAAGGTGACTGGGGGAGAGGTGGATTAGTTGGGCAGCTGAGTTGAGGATGGATTTAAAGGGTGCGAGAGTGCTAGATGGGAGTTCGCAGAGGAGGATGTTACAGTACGGTGGTGATGAGGGCATGTAAAAGCATTTTGTGCACTCTGAATTGAGGAATGTGCGGATTCGAGAGATATTTTTGAGTTGGGGGAGGCAGGAGGTGGAAAGAACTTTGATGTCCTGTTTGAAGGACAGAACAGAATCTGACTTTGTTGACAGGAGGGAGTGTGCAGCCAGTGACTAATAGAAAGGTACTGTATGATCAGCATAGAAGTAATACTGAAAGCCATGGGACTTTATGAGCTGTTCCTTGCCGAAGCTGTAGATTGAGAAGAGCAGGGCATCTAGGACAGAACCTTGAGGGACACTGACAGAGAGGGGGTGAGGTTAGGTGTTCTGTGAGTGGGAGACACTATATATACGGTCTTTAAAGGAATGATGTAATCCAGGAGAGGGTCAGGTCTGTGATGCCAAGAGATGAGAGTTTGTAGCAGTGAGTGGTCAATTGAATTATGGTAGGATCAGAAGTTTGGGGAAAAAATTGAATTAACATGATTTAGATGCAAAAGAGTTTACTAAACTATTATAAAATACATATATATATATATATATATATATATATATATATATATATATATAGATAAAGATTGCATAAAGTAACAGTCATCAAGTCAACAAATGGGCCAGCTCCATCCACTAGTGCCCAACATGGCAGTTGGCTCACACCCATGTGATACAAACTGTAGTTGGTCAAATAGCGAACAGCAAGAGAGGTGGGAGGACAGTTCAAATTGGACATGTTGTTCAAGTAACTTTGAGTTGTTTGGGAGTAGTGATATGGGGCGATAGCTAGACAGAGAAGATGGTTCGAGGGAAGGCTTTTTGAGGATGGGTGTGATGGTAGCATTTTAAAAACAGGAGAGGAAGACACGTGGTTAGAATTTAGTTGAAGAGATGGGTTAGGGCAAGGATAAACACTGTGGTCAGGTGGGATGGGATCGAGTCAAGCACACAGTTGGTGAGATGTGATCTGGAGAGTAGGGTGGAAAGTTCTTCTGTAATGGTGGAGAAACTGGTTTTGGGGGAAGAGGATTGAATAGTTGTGTAGTTGTGAAAGTTAAGTTGTGTAGTGGGGCTGTGTCCACTCTAGGCTGTAGCTTATTCTGATGTTGTCAGTCTTCTGTTAGAAGTGTGTGGCAAAGTCCTCTGCTGAGATGAGAGGTGAGGAAGGGGAACGTTTTACAGCATGAAGTTGATGGATTGTTTGTATGTGACAAAGAATGAGTTTTCTTCTATTGCCACTCTGTAACACTGGAGACTTGTCTCAACTGTTTTGTCAGACTGGTTTTCTGGTTTTGTTATGTTGGGGGGGGGGGGCAACTGAGTTGAGAACTATAGTTATTGAGGTGTTATAGAAAGTAGCTCCAGCATTAGCATCATGGAGGGAACACACGGTAGCGAATGGCAGAGATGATAGTTAAGTTGTTTAAGGTTCCTGCAAGGGTGTGCAATTTGTGAACTTGGAGGGGAGGGGGGGTACAGCAGCTGAAGAGACAAGTGAACAGAATGTGAGTAGATTAGAGTCGGATAGAGGGAGAGGTGAGTTAGAGAGATTAGATAGGGAACAGAGGTGGGTAAAGATAAGATTCGGCATGTGACCATCTTTATGGATGGCAGTGGAGCCACTGAGGAAGGCAAAGGAGGAAGTAAGAGCTAGACATTTAGAGGTAGGTGAGTGTCAATGGGGATGTTGAAGTCACCCATGATGATAGTTGGGTTGTCAGCAGAAAGAAAGTATAGGAGCCAGATGTTGAAGTTGTCGAAAAAGATGGTGGCCGGACCTGGGGAGGTGGTAGATAACAGCCACTTGGATGTTGGAGGGAGAATAGATGTAGACAAAATGTACTTCAAGTGAAGGGAGTAAATGGAGGGTGGCAGTGGAGTTGAGCTTTTTAGGTTTAAGGGGTTGCATAAATTTGTAGAAGGAGATCGATAGTGGGAGGAAGATATCATTGTGGAGATTTTCTGAGGAGGGCCAGGATTTGGAGATATAAAAGTTGTGCTCAAAAGTTTACATACCCCTGCAGAATTTTGGCTGTCTTGGCCTTTTTTCCCAGAGAATATATATGATAACACAAAAACTTTTTTTCCATGGTTAGTGGTTGGGTGAAGCCATTTATTGTCAATCTACTGTGTTTTCTCTTTTTAAATCATAATAAATCAAAAACATCCAAATGACCCTGATCAAAAGTTCACATACCCCAGTTCTTAATACCGTGTATTGCCCCCTCTAACATCAATGAAAACTTTAAAGTCTTTTGTGGTAGTTGTGGATGAGGCTCTTTATTTTTTCAGATGGTAAAGCTGCCCATTCTTCTTGGCAAAAAGCCTCCAGTTCCTGTAAATTTCTGGGCTGTCTTGCATGAACTGCGCGCTTGAGATCTCCTCAGAGTGGCTCAATGATATTGAGGTCAGGAGACTGAGATGGCCACTTCAGAACCTTCACTTTGTTCTGCTGTAGCCAATGACAGGTCAACTTGGCCTTGTGTTTTGGAATGTTGTCATGTTGGAATGTCCAAGTATGTCCAATGCGCAGCTTCCTGGCTGATGAGTGCAAATTTGCCTCCAGTATTTGCTGATAACTTGCTGCATTCATCTTTCCTTCCACTTTGACCAAGTTTCCTGTGCCTTTGTAGCTTACACATCCCCCCCACATCATCAGCGATCCACCTCCGTGGTTTGCCGTGCACGGTTTGTGAATAAACTCTCCACATCTTTGAAGACAGTGAGTGCTGCGGATTTCTGTTCTTTCTACAAACATCTCGAAGCAACCATCAGTGAAAAATGCATTGCACCCGGATTACATCCGTATGCAATGTGTTTTTTACTGAAACTCCATTCACTTCTATGGGCCAGGGCTGCGTTAAAAAACACAAAATATAGAACATGTTGCAATTTTTTACTGAATGCACAAATGATGTGTGAAAAACAACACTTGTGTACAGGCCCATTGAAATGAATGGGTCAGGATTCAGTGCGGGTGCAATGCGTTCACTTCACACATTGCACCTGCGCGAAAAAGTTGCTTGTGTGAAAGGAGCCTTAGAGTCTATAGAGCACCAAGTAAGTCACAAGCGTGAACAAATTCCATAGTAATATATACTAACCAATGTAAGGGATAATATATATTGTTATAAGGATTTTGGGTGTTCTTTACTAACTAGAAATACGCCTATAATCTATAACTTTACCTGCTCTCTTCAGGTCTGAAAAAAGTGGGTGTGGTGGGGAAGGGTTGGTAGGCCCGTCTCACTTACCATTTTCTACACCTGGTTTAGGTGTATAAAAAGATCTAAATTTAAGACTGCAAGGAAGCTGCCTTACATTTATAAGCGATGGTGGATCCACCAAAGTTATGTAGAGGCTAGCGGCCAGCTATAAGTATCCTAGTATCGGAAAATAGCAAAACCCGGTATCGGATCGATCCGAGTCTAAAAGTATTGATTGTGTATTGAAAATTCGATACCCGGTTTAACCCTTCACTGAATAGTAGAAGCGACTATGCCACTTCCTCTATTGGGCCCGGCAATCATGTGACCGCTGGTTGTCTCAAGCAAACCCCGATCAGCTCTGCTTGTGTATAATGCCTCCGCAGGGGTCTGTTTTCCCCTGTAACTGGGGCTCCTTTGGGGAAAAAAAAGTGTAAGTGTCCCCCCAGAGCAGGGGTGTAACTATAATTCATAGGGCCCCAAGGAATAAAATAAGATGGGACCCCACCCATGTAGTGTAAGAAAATTAAAACGCCATGATTTCGCCACAGGGAGTCTAATTGGAGGACTGAGGGAGATGATTGTTTCATGATTATGGCATCTTTGGGGGTCAAATGACTGAGACCAGTGTTATCTCAGATCCTGGTCATCACAGGTGCGATTTGCCTGTATTACACAGCCGACACCTGCCTACAGTGGAGTCGGGTCAGCTTGTGAGTCACTCCATGCATTCATCACACACCAATGACGTACATGTACACCATTTTTCATTTTTTTTAGTCAATGTCCTGTGTAGTGGGACTGAGCTGCTGAGCGTGTGTAACCACCACCAGTGGACACAATAGATAGAGGTTCTCAGGAGGAAGACAAAGAACACCAGAGTACACCACAGCAAGAACAACATTTCAACACAGAACCAATGTATGCTTTGCAGCTTGCATGTGTTGCATTGCTTCATATTTTTCTGTATTTCTTTGCATTCTTTTATGATATTTTCATCATTTATTACACCAATGTTGCCTTTTTTTATTGTAGCCACCAGAGGACATTTGTGCTGGAAGTCATGGGAAGACATTGCGGGTAATGACATAATTGTTGTACATCTCATTCATCTGTAGCATTTGATCACCCTTTTTTAAAGAGGCTCTGTCACCAGTTTTAAGTACATAAGCTGGAAATATAGGCAGGTAGGGCTCAAAACACCTAGCACAGACATACCTTTATTTCTCTTCTTTAAGTTCTGATTATGCTGCAAAGTTAACTTTTATAAATATGCTAATGAGGCATTGGAGCACTCGGAGGTGTGCTTATTGCTTCCGAGCACCGCATCTCCGAGCCCTCCTGCCTGTTTGTTCCTCCCTGCATGAAAAAAAAAACGCCCCTTAGTCTGTTGATTGACAGCGCTAGACTCACTGGTCTAGCGCTTACATCCCGCCCGTGCGCACTCCCACATCTGACGGCGCGTGCGCACTTTACTTGCTGTGCCCAACTCTGCAAGTCCATTTCCTCTAGTGCGCACGCACAGCTACTTAGTGACGTGACGGCACGTGCGCAATAAGCATGCCTTCGAGTGCTCCGATGCCTCATTAGTTCAAATCACCCCCCTTTCCGTATAATTAAAAAATAAATACCTAAATAACAATAAATATAGACATCATGGGTATCACCGTGACCGAAAACGCCCATACTTTTAAAATATAAAAGAAAAATTCCAATACGGCGAATTGTGTGGCGGAAAAAAGCGTCCAAATGGAGATTCGCAGTTTTTTGTCGCTTTTTTTTCCTAAAAAAAAATAAATAAAAAGTGATCAAAAAGTCATACACACCCCAGAATGGTATCAATAAAAACTTCAGATCGCCCCGCAAAAAATGAGCCCCCATACAGCTCTGTACACATAAATACCAAAAAGTTATAGGGGTCAAGATTTGACAACAAAAAAAAATGTCCAACTTTATAATTATTTTATCACTATCAAAACGCAGGAAAAACTATACATATTAGGTATCGCCGGATTCGTACTGACCAGTAGAATGAAAGTAACTGGTCAGTTTTAATGAACATCGAATGCCGTAAATAAAAAAACAGGAAAACTGTAGCGGAATTGTGCTTTTTTTGCAATTTCACCCAATTTGGAATTTTTTTCCCGCTTCCCACTACATCATATGCAATATTAAATGGTGGCGTTTGAAAGTACAACTTGTCCCACAAAAAACAAGCCCTCATACAGCCATGAGAACAGAAAAATAAAAAAGTTATGGCTGTTTGAAGGCAGGGAGCGCAAAACAAAAACGAAAAAACCTCCGGGGTAGAAAGGGTTAAATATGATATTTTATCACATATAAAGCTCTTGATTGTTTAGTATCTCTTGATTATTTAGCACTATTGGTTATTTAGTATAAAAAAAACCATGGCGGTCTTTTATCAAAGACCAAGCACAGGCCTCTTAAAAAATTAGGCGCACCCTCTGGCAGCCCAGGTTCCTAAATTGAAATCTGCTGTAGCCGTTATTATGTCAGGAAACTAACGTAAATGTGCCAGGGCTGGTTGCCTCGCTACACCCCAACCGCTCCTCAGTGCAATTGGCGGTGTAGAAATGACGCATGCAACAAAACAGGGCTGTACCACATGTTCATGCCAGTTTCTGGCATAGTGGGCCATAATAAATAACTCCAATATCAGTTCACCTGACAACAGACCTGCAAAGAAGAAATATAGAAAATGACATGGACTGCATTAAAGGCACCTTTCCCTAATACCTGGCTGACCTGTTGACACAGACATTGGGACAAGACACAAAGAACATACACACAAACACATACATACTTACATACTCCAGCCAGGGACGCCGGCAGCATGTCTTCACGCGCCTCCTGCGTGCAGTGATGACGATTCCCCACAGTGCCCTCTGCTGGGCGCAGTAGGGAAACGTCATAGCTGCGCGCAGGAGGCGCGTGAAGACATGCTGCCAGCGTCCCTGCCTGGAGTATGTGAGTATGTATGTGTTTGTCTGTATGTATGTCTGTATATGTGTAGCCGGATCCGGAATGACCCCCCATTGCAAGTCAATGGAGGACATATCCGGATTACTGGTGTGTCACACCAAACGGATCTGTCCCCATTGACTTGCATTGGGGGTCATTCTGGATCCGTGTTGGTGCGGATGCCTGGACCGGAGAGAAAATCGCAGTATGGTGCAGTTTGGTCTCCGGTCTGAAGACGGAACGGAATGCTTTTAGGAGCGCTCCGTTGTCTTCAGTTCAGTTTTGTCCCCATTGACAATGAATGTGGACAAAACGGAAGCATTTTTTTCCGGTATTGAGCCCCTATGACGGAACTCAAAACCAGAAAATAAAAACGCTAGTGTGACAGTAGCCTAAGTCAATGGTGACGGATCAGTTCTTTTTAGGAAACTAAAAAAACGGATCCGTCATCCATTGACTTTCAATGTATTTAGTGCCTGATCCGTTTTTTTTCAGTTTTGATATCACACAACTGCATCCTAACGGAACGGATGCATCCTGATGTACAAAATCAAAAAGGATCAGTTTAACTCAGGTATAGAGATCCTCTGCCGGATCTCTGTACCTGAATTAACAACGCAAGTGTGAAAGTAGCCTTAGATCGTTGGCTCATCCCACCAAAATGTTTCTTCTCATGAAGGAGGTTTATTTTGTATTTGTATTTCAGGATTAGGAAAAAAGGTACCTTTAATACAGAGTAACTATTCTGTTGACATTGGCATGCTGTGGACATTGACATCTATTTTACAAAAAGCATGGATCATGTACTTCAATAGGACAGAAAAGGGACCCACTTCATTGTATGTCCTGTTGTACAATGAATGTACATTTGACTAATAAGCAGCAAAAAAAAAAAAGACAAAACAGTAGCCTAGCCTTCTCATTACTTTACTACTTGTAGGCTTCAGATTTCTTTTTATTCTGCGTATCCCCAAAATATGCGGTGACAGACTCCTTTTAATTTGTGGAAAGGCAGAAATATAAATGTGTAAATTACAAGTTTTACTGAATGTTTTCCAACAAAAAGATATATCAATCTGCTCAGCTTCTCCACCTGTATGACATGTTGCCTGCAGACTGCATTGCAGTTTGTGGTGACAGGTCCTCTTTAAAGGGGTTGTCCCATGATTATTGTAAAAAGAATTAGACAGACCGTAAATCTATTTAACAAAGCTAGAATCAGCCCTGGAACTGAGCATGGTGGACAGAAAATTAGAAACAGATCAAACAAGAGGTAACACTATACAGATGGCTTTCATTATATACAGTGGGGAAAAAAAGTATTTAGTCAGCCACCAATTGTGCAAGTTCTCCCACTTAAAAAGATGAGAGAGGCCTGTAATTGACATCATAGGTAGACCTCAACTATGAGAGACAAATTGAGAAAACAAATCCAGAAAATCACATTGTCTGATTTTTAAAGAATTTATTTGCAAATTATGGTAGAAAATAAGTATTTGGTCACCTACAAACAAGCAAGATTTCTGGCTCTCACAGATCTGTAACTTCTTCTTTAAGAGGCTCCTCTGTCCTCCACTCATTACATGTACTAATGGCACCTTTTTGAGGTTGTGGACAGGTGTCTTTTATACTGATAACAAGTTCAAACAGTCACACTCCAAACTCCACTATGGTGAAGACCAAAGAGCTGTCGAAGGACACCAGAAAAAAAATTGTAGACCTGCACCAGGCTGGGAAGACTGAATCTGCAATAGGCAAGCAGCTTGGTGTGAAGAAATCAACTGTGGCAAGAATTAGAAAATGGAAGACATACAAGACCACTGATAATCTCCCTCGATCAGGGGCTCCACGCAAGATCTCACCCCGTGGGGTCAAAATGATCACAAGAACTGTGAGCAAAAATCCCAGAACTACACAAAGGGACCTAGTGAATGACCTGCAGAAAGCTGGGACCAACGTAACAAAGGCTACCGTCAGTAACATACTACGCCACCAGGGACTCAGATCCTGCAGTGCCAGAAGTTTGCTAGAGAGCATTTGGATGTTCCAGAAGAGGATTGGGAAAATGTCATATGGTCAGATGAAACCAAAGTAGAACTGTTTGGTAGAAACACAGAAACTGTTTGGAAGAGAGTGAATGCTGAGTTGCATCCAAAGAACACCATACCTACTGAGAGGCATGGGGGTGGCAACATCATGCTTTGGGGCTATTTTTCTGCAAAGGGACCAGGAGAATGAAAGGGGCCATGTATCGTGAGATTTTGAGTGCAAACCTCCTTCCATCAGCAAGGGCATTGAAGATGAAACGTGGCTGGGTCTTTCAGCATGACAATGCCTTGGCGCTGTGCTTGGGATCAATGAAGGAGTGGCTTCGTAAGAAGCATTTCAAGGTCCTGGAGTGGCCTAGCCTTTCTCCAGATCTCAACCTCATAGAAAACCTTTGGAGGGAGTTGAAAGTCCGTGTTGCCCAGTGACAGCCCCAAAACATCACTGCTCTAGAGGAGATCTGCATGGAGGAATGGGCCAACACACCAGCAACAGTGTGTGCCAACCTTGTGAAGACTTACAGAAAACGTTTGACCTCTGTCATTGCCAACAAAGGATATATAACAAAGTATGGAGATGAACTTTTGTTATTGACCAAATACTTATTTTCCACTATAAGTTGCAAATAAATTCTTTAAAAATCAGACAATGTGATTTTCTGGATTTGTTTTCTCATTTTGTCTCTCATAATTGAGGTCTACCTATGATGTCAATTACAGGCCTCTCTGATGTTTTTAAGTGGGAGAACTTGCACAATTGGTGGCTGACTAAATACTTTTTTTCCCCACTGTAACTAAGTAGTTAGAATACATTTTTATTTACATGCAATTGAAAAAATGGGAATTTTTTTGTGGGGCAACCCATTTAGATAGATGACTTAGATACTGGAACTTGATTCTGTTGCTGAATGACAAGTAACTAGTTACTGTGGCTACACTAGAGTTGAAGGTTGGACACAGTAGCATTGTAATTAATATTTGAGTAGACCTAAGAACACCACTTGTATGTGGTTATTTCACACTCTGAAAATTTAATTTTAGATATTTTTTTGTGTTTTTGTAACAGTAAACAGTAACTTTTTTGGACTTGTGTGAACTTCTTTTTCTACATTTTTTTCTTAATTTTCTAATTCATAAATGCTTGTTTAATGATATAATATTATATACTACACATGTGCCGATGTGGGACTGTTTCTCTTCTTTTTAATAGGTATTTAGCACTAGTGTCAGCTTTGGCATCTGGGGCTGACTGGCTTTTTATTCCAGAAAGTCCTCCTGATGAGGGCTGGGAAGATACCATGTGTTCACGGCTAGGAGAGGCAAGTATCAAACACATACATAGAAATTGAGAAATACCATTTTTGAAATGTGATTTTAATGGCTATGTACAAAGTGTATTTATGATTACATTTTGCACAAAAAATATTAATTCAATAATTGATTCAAATGGAAAATTTGGAAAAAAAAGGGAAATTTGAAATTTCATCTCCAATTTCCTTTAATTCTTGTTGAACACCTAAAGGCAGGGGCGTTGCTAGGGTCTCAAAAGATCCGGGGCCCAAGCCCCAATGAATATGGCCCAATTCTCTATGTCGACCCTCGTCCCAACAGGAGAACATACCTCACATCCAGGGCCTCCCAGCTGACGTCTCCTCTGATGTAGATCTTCTCTGTCATCATCTTCTCCATTAGGCCCGGACAACTTCTCTCAGCCGCCTCGTCTCTGCAGAATGTGACACACGGATATCTTTGCTTCATCAGATTTCTATCATCATCCCCCAACCTGGAGTCCCCACAGCCTTATCCTGCTGCTCGCTGTGCCCCCCAAAACCTTCAAATACTATCCAGAAGAAATGATAGTGCCCCCATAGTAATAGTCCTACCATTAGTAATTCCCTCATTAGTAACACTGCACCCTACAGTGACCCCAGTACTGATAATGCTCCCCAAGATTGTCCCATTACTAGAAGAGTCCTCCAGTATTAATAATGCCCTCAGAGCCCCCAGTAGTAATAAGGTCCCCTATTGTTCCCCCAGTGATAATCAAGCTCTCTACAGACCACTCAGTAGTAATAAGGCCCCCATAGTGTTCTTAGTAGAAATAAGGCGGATCTATAAGTCCCTTCTATAAAGCCCCCAGTAGTAATAAGAACGCCTAATGTCCCCTGGATTTATAATACCCCTACAGTGCCCCCAGTATTTATATCGCTCCCCCTACTGTTATAATGCTCGCCCTGAAGTACCTGCTGTAGTTATATTCCTCCCTTTAGTGTCCTCAGAAATTATAATTCCTCAGCTCCTCCACCATACAGTCCTGTATAAATAAAGCTATTTCCCTCCTGTGTAAATAACATCACTATACAGTCAATATACAGTCCCATGTAAATAACATCCCTCTCTATCTACAGCCCCCTCCAAATACAGTCCCATGTAAATAACATCATTCCCATAGCCGTCATCAAAATAAAGTCCTATGTAAATATCACTCCCTCCAACAGCCGCCTTCAACATACAGTCCCATGTAAATAACATCACTTCCTTCCCACATCCACCTCCAACATGCAGTCCCATGTAAATAACATCACTCCACCCCACAGTCCCATGTAAACAACATAAACCTGCCCTCAGCCACCTCCCAACATGCAGTCCCATGTTAATAACATCACTCCACGCCACAGTCCAAAGTAAATAAGGCTACTTTCACACCAGCATTTTTGCTGGATCTGTCATGGATCAGCAAAAATGCTTCCGTCATGCATCTGCATCCGTTCTGAACGGCAACCGGCTGTATTATCTTTTAAATAACCAGTTTGGATTCGTTTCTTAATGCAGACACCAAAACGCAGCAAGCAGCGTTTTAGTGTCCACCTCCAAAACGGAATGCTGACTGAACTGAAGCAAAACTGATGCATTCTGAACAGATCCTTTTCCATTCAGAATGCATTAGGACAAAACTGATCAGTTTTGGAACGTTTATGAGAGCCTGTGACGGATCTCACAAACATCCTTACAACGCAAGTGTGAAAGTAGCCTAAGGCTAGTTTCACACCTCCGGCAGGGGACTCCAGCAGGCTGTTTCGGTGGGTAAACAGCCCGCCGGATCCATGCTGCAGCAGGTGCCTATTTGGGTTGGAACTACGCTCCGGCCCCATTCACTGTAATGGGGACGGGCCACGAATCCGGAACAAAAGTACAACATGCTGTACTTTTGTTCCGGCCGCCTCTCGTCAGGGGTTGCCGTGCTGCAGCCGGATCCGTGGCCCTCCCCCATTACAGTGAATGGGGCCAGAGTGTAGTTCCGGCCCCACACGTGCACCTGCGGCAGCACGGATCCTAACAGCCTGCCTGAGTCCCATGCCACAGGTGTGAAAGTACACTAACAGAACCTTGCCCAAGTCACCTCCAACACACAGTCCCATGATAACATCCCTCCCTTCTGCCCTAACATACAGTCCCAGTTAAATAACCACAACTCCCAGCATCCCTCTGCTTCTCCCTTCACTTACCTCTTCTGATGTAGCAGAGCTCACTGTAGCTTCTTCCCCACAATTCTCCTCTTCGGTTTAGAAGACAGGGGTTGAAAAAGACCTGCGATTATGTCAGTCATGTGACCAGTGCAGAATTGGACGGCACTGATCACATGACCTGTGATGTCATCACAGGTCCTACATATCTTGCAGTCTGTTAGATTCAATTGTACTGCCGTCCTGAGGACGGCAATACAATTGTATTTGTCTAACAGGCAGGACATTCGGGGCCTGGGAGAAAACATCAGGGGCCCAGGCCCCGAATGTTTTAGCCTAGCAACGCCCCTGCCTAAAGGGTTAACAAAGTTTGTAAAAAAAGTTTTGACTAACTTGAGGGGTGTTGTTTCAAAAATGGAGTAATTTAAGGGTGGTTTGTACTGTGTAAATTACTTCATAGCTTCATACTTCATAGTCAGTACAGAGATCTCTCCCATCATCTATTTATCCCGAGGACAGTGACCATGACGAGGGGACATCCTCTGCGTCTGGAGGAAAGAAGGTTTGTACATAAACATAGAAGAGGATTCTTTACGGTAAGAGCAGTGAGACTATGGAACTCTCTGCCTGAGGAGGTGGTGATGGTAAGTTCACTAAGAGAGTTCAAGAAGGGCCTGGATGTATTTCTGGAGGGTAATAATATTACAGGTTATAGTTACTAGAGAGGGGTCGTTCGTTGATCCAGGGAGTTATTCTGATTGCCTGACTGGAGTCGGGAAGGAATTTTTCCCCCTAAAGTGAGGAAAATTGGCTTCTACCTCACAGGGTTTTTTGCCTTCCCCTGGATCAACTTGTAGGAAAACAGGCTGAACTGGATGGACAGATGTCTTTTTTCGGCCTTACAAACTATGTTACTATGTTACTATGTTACTATGTATAGCTGAATTGGTACTTGAAAAAGTGGGTTTTGAAAATTTTTGAAAATTTTTAAGAATTGCTTCTAAAATTGGCTTCTAACTTCCTAAAAAGATAAAATGACGTTTACAAAATGACGGAAACATAAAGCAGGGAAATGTAAAGGAATAACTATTTTATGAGGTATCAGTCTCCGTCTTAAAAGCAAGAAATTCTAATTTTGAAAATTGAGAATTTTTCCAAATGTTTGGAAGATTTTCTTTTTTTGTAATAAAGGTGAAACATCTCAACTCGAATTTACTACTATCATGAAGTACAATATGTCACTAGAAAACAATCTCATGGCGTGGATAAGTAAAATTGCTCCAAAGTTATTAACACATAAAGTGACACGTCATATTTCCATAAAAACCACCTGGTCCTTAAGGTGAAAAATGGCAATGTCCTTAAGGGGTTAAAAGGAATCTCTTAGCAGATTTGTACCTAAGAAACTGGATGACCTGTTGCATGTGTGCTTGGGAGCTGAGGGCATCTGGGTTGGTCCCATGTTCATATTTACACACAATGCTGAGAAAAAGTATGCAAATGGACCTCTAGGAGCAAGGGGGCGTTGCAGTTTTACCTAGCGGTTCTGCTCTCTCTGCACTTAATTGACAGGACCAGACAGGGAAAACATCATAACGTCTAATCCTGTCAGTCAGAGTGGAGAGGACTGAATAGTTGCAGAGCAGAGCTCTAGGAGTAATGAGAACCTAATTTGCATTTACATTAAAACATTGTTTTACTCAGCATTTTGGGCGCATATAAATATTTGACGAACACAGGCGCATTCAGCTGCCATGAGCACATGCAACAGGTCAGCCAGGTTTTGAGATTTCTGATTTGTTTTTGTTTTTTTACACCACAGCGATGGCGTAAACTCTTTGATAAATGTTTGCCAATGTCTTAAAATGTATCCAGTGCTAACTGGAGAATCCCCCATTCAATATCTCCAGTTAGCACTGGATACATTTTAAGACATTGGCAGACATTTATCAAAGAGTTTACGCCATCGCTATGGTGTAAAAAAACAAAAACAAATCAGAAATCTCAATGGGGGGGGGTCATCAAAAGCTGATGTTTTCTGATGTATGAAACTCACCATTACGACTTTTTCATTTGTACGCCACTTTTGGCTCTTTTAAAAAGAATTGGAAAATTTGGCTCGAGGGAGCAGGGCTATCTGTGGCCCAACAAATTGTCAAAAAGTTATAGTTCAAATCTGTACCAGTTCATTGTTATTTATTTATTGCTTCTTTACACTTTATTTTTTGTTTCATGCTCTTGTATTCATAAGGTATGTATGGATAGCAATATATAATTTATTATTTTTCTGCAGCCACTTTATTTGTATGTGTTAGTGCTTCCATTAGGTAAAAAAAACAGCAGCCCTCATAATGTGAAACTGTAGCTCATCCCTACTTATACTATTACATTATTGCCTATATATTTTAGATGTCTCTGTACTGTATGTACAATAGATATATGAAACCATTTTGATTACCATTAAAGGTTTATTCTAGATTTAATATTTATGGCTTAACTTTTTCATAAGGAGTATTGGACACACCTCTATGTGCCTGGTACTGCAGTTCAGCTCCCTTCATTAAAATAGATTAAAAAATAAAACACATCTGTTGAGTTCAACCTTTCTCAGATGAGTTATAAATTCATTGCAAAATTAATTATAACCATCAATGCCATTAGTACATTCCATGGCTAGACTACTCCAACTGTAAAGAATCCTGTCCTGTATTGATATAATTTGATATAGATTCACCTTCATTCTGCTGATTTATTTATTTATTATGTGCGCTTATATAGCTCTGCTATATTCCGCAGCGCTTTACAGACATTAGCATCCAACTGTCCTCACAATTAGCATCCAACTGTCCTCACAATCTAAGTTCCCTATCAGTATGTCTTTGGAGTGTGGGAACCCAAACAAACACGGGGAGAACATATAAACTCCATGCAGATTTTGTCCTTGGACGAATTCGAACCTATGACCCCAGTGCTGCAAGGCACCAGTGCTAACCACTGAGCCACCATGCTACCCACGAGGTTCAGACCACTCCAGTCCTAAGGTTAGAGCATCAGTATGAAATTCTGGAAAATCCTTTTAATAGGGTTTTCTAGCCTTGGAGCCGACAACCCCTGGGGTCCTACCCTGTCCCCCTAAACCACCCCACTCACCTGTCCATGGTCGTACATCTGCTGGATTCCCTCCTGCTTCCAGTACCCGCAGGTCTAGGAAGCAGCTTGGTCCCATGATACATCACAGCAGTGATCTACTGTTCAAGCCACTGTGACCGCTGACACCAGTGACCAAGCTGCTTCCAGGTCCTGTAGGACCGCGGACAGGTGTTTTTTGTTTTTTTTTCCAGGGGGACAGGGGAGGACCCCAAGGCCAGACAACTTTAGGTCTGTAATCGTTCGCCATACTCTAGCTGGGTCTCTGCAAATTCATAAAGGCAAATATCTTTCACTCTTGACAAAAAAGATATTTTACTTTCATGATAAATATTTTGCTTTGCTGCCTTTTTTATACATTAGTAGTTTTTCTGTGAACTTTAATATACTTGGAGACATATTTTAAATTCTTGTTTATTGTTGACTTTCCATCCATGCATTTCCACTCATAGAACTCTACATTTTCATTTTCCTCACAGATGTCATCTTTTAAGATAGGTTTAGATAGACTTAAAGGGGTTCTCCAGGAATTGAGAAAATGAAAATACTTAAATATTACTTTATGATAAATATATTCCCAAATACCTTTCATGAGGTATTTGTCTAGGGAGCAATCATTAGGAGAAATAAAATGGCTGCCGTCCTATTAGTACACACAAAACCTGTCCTAATCATACAGGAGGACAAGTTACTTAAGAACACTGAGGTAAAAAGCTGCCTCATCCTCCTCTCTGCTCTGATTGTCAGGCATTATGATCCTGCATACAGATGAATCTCTGTGGGAATGGAGATGAGGAGGAAACATGAGAGGAGGGTAGGGATGCGGCTAATGAGCAGCAGCGCTTGTATGCAGTCTCCATTACCACAGCCCCATATTACCACAGTCTGTTCTGTCCATCTTCTCTGTACTAAATTCCCCAGAGATTCGGCTAAAGTTCTTATCATCTGTATTCAGGATCATAATCCCTGACAAGCAGGGCAGAGAGGCAGATTAGGCAGCTATTTACCTCAGTGTTGGGAAGTAACTTGTTCTCCTGTGTGATTAGGACAGGTTTTATGTGTACTAATAGGATGGCAGCCATTTTGTTTACCCTGATTATTGCTCCCTAGACAAAACAAGCCATTCTAACTAATGAAATGTATTTGGGAATATATTTATTATAATGTAATTAAGTATTTTCATTTTCTTAATTCCAGGAGAACCCTTTTAATGTATATAAAGCACCATTTCTTTTCCTATGTTTCTGATCCATTCTAAACACAATATAACCCTACATTTTCAGGCCAGTTATAGTTTTAACCCCTTCTGGACCTCCGCTGTATCTGTATGGTCTTTAAAAATGAACAAGTGCAGCGGGCACCATAACCACCAGGTTTCTACTGTCTGGCTAATGTTTGAGATGGTTAAACTTGACCATTCCATCTGAGAGCGCTAAAGCCAAAAGCTGCATGTTTCCTGGCCATGGTTGCCTTTTCCTGGCTGAGATTGGGGAAGGGGATATGTACAGTGCCTTACGAAAGTATTCGGCCCCCTGGAACTTTTCAACCTTTTGACACATTTCAGGCTTCAAACAAAAAGATATAACATTTTAAATTTTTGGTGAAGAATCAACAACAAGTGGGTCACAATTGTGAAGTGGAACGAAATTTATTGGATCATTTAAACTTTTTTTTTGTAATAATAAAACTGAAAAGTGGGGCGTGCAAAATTATTCGGCCCCCTTGCATTAATACTTTGTTGCGCCACCTTTTGCTGCGATTACAGCTGCAAGTCGCTTGGGGTATGTCTCTATCAGTTTTGCATATGTAGAGACTCAAATTCGTGCCCATTCTTCCTTGCAAAACAGCTCGAGCTCTTTGAGGTTGGATGGAGAGCATTTGTGAACAGCAGTTTTCAGCTCTTTCCACATATTCTCAATTGGATTCAGGTCTGGACTTTGAATTGGCCATTCTAAGACCTGGATATGTTTATTTTTGAACCATTCCATTGTAGATTTTACTTTATGTTTGGGATCATTGTCTTGTTGGAAGATAAATCTCCGTCCTAGTCTCAGGTCTTTTGCAGACTCCAACAGGTTTTCATCCAGAATGGTCCTGTATTTGGCTCCATCCATCCGCCCATCAATTTTAACCATCTTCCCTGTCCCTGCTGATGAAAAGCAGGCCCAAACCATGATGCTGCCACCACCATGTTTGACAGTGGGGATGGTGTGTTCAGGGTGATGAGCTGTGTTGCTTTTACACCAAACATATCGTTTTTCATTGTTTCCAAAAAGTTGGATTTTAGTTTCATCTGACCAGAGCACCTTCTTCCACATGTTTGGTGTGTCTCCCAGGTGGCTTGTGGCAATCTGTAAACTAGACTTTTTATGGATATCTTTGAGAAATGGCTTTCTTCTTGCCACTCTTCCATAAAGGCCAGATTTGTAAAGTGTTCGACTGATTGTTGTCCTATGGACAGACTCTCCCACCTCAGCTGTAGATCTCTGCAGTTCATCCAGAGTGATTATGGGCCTCTTGGCTGCATCTCTGATCAGTCTTCCCTTGTTTGAGATGAAAGTTTAGAGGGACGGCCGGGTCTTGGTAGATTTGCAGTAGTCTTATACTCCTTCCATTTCGATATGATCGCTTGCACAGTGGTCCTTGGGATGTTTAAAGCTTGGGAAATCTTTTGGCATCCAAATCCGGCTTTAAACTTCTCCACAACAGTATCACGGACCTGCCTGGTGTGTTCCTTGGTCTTCATGATGCTCTCTGTGCTGTAAACAGAACCCTGAGACTATCACAAAGCAGGTGCATTTATACGGAGACTTGATTACACACAGGTGGATTCTATTTATCTTCATCAGTCATTTAGGACAACATTGGATCATTCAGAGATCCTCAATGAACTTCTGGAGTGAGTTTTCTGAACTGAAAGTAAATGGGCCGAATAATTTTGCACTCCCAACTTTTCAGTTTTATGATTACAAAAAAATTTAAATGATTCAATAAATTTCGTTCCACTTCACAATTGTGACCCACTTGTTGTTGATTCTTCACCAAAAATTTAAAATGTTATATCTTTTTGTTTGAAGCCTGAAATGTGGCAAAAGGTTGAAAAGTTCCAGGGGGCCGAATACTTTCGCAAGGCACTGTACTATTAATAGGCCTGAGTCTGTACAAAGCTTCCTGGCTGATTAATAGTATATTCCAGTGCTGGCCTGCAGTTGGCAGCACTACATTGGAATATACTGACTCTTGTATTTTGTGATGGATAGAAATCCATTACAAAATGCAAGTAACAACATAATGATTGCTTGCTATATAGTCAGCTAGGGTGCTCCAGGAAGGCGTCTGAGCAATCTTGGTCACTAGCTTGTCTAGTTCCTTGTGTGAAGGTGTTTTGAAGTTTGGCTTTTCTGTGTACTGGACCCTGCTTCTTGAATCAACTGAATTTGCTTGATTGCCGCCTGTATCTGACCTTGGACTTCGATTACGGACTTTGCTTGCTCGCTGCCTGCCCTGACTCCGGACTTCCTGACTACATCTTTTCCCTCTATGCTTTGCACCGGTATCTCTGACCCTCAGGTCAGCTGCCGCTGACTCAGGGACTACTCAGGCCCAAGCCAATCCTCACCATCAGAGGCTCTAGTGAAGACCAGGTAGTTACTTAGTCACACCCCTACTGATTAAAACCTTCACGCCTTTTAACCTCTTATGATCTATAAAGTTTTCTTTTGCAAATCATGGTTTAATTCTATCAGGCCGGATGACTCTATATAGTGACAGCAAGCAGAACTTGGCACACATATCTCTGATCCAATACACTAAATAGAGCAGCACAGATGAGGCAGCACTCCAAAATGCAGTGAAAGAAGGGTGTTGGACCCAGTTTTTCCCCTGCAACATTTCAGCCGGAAGTCACAAGATTACAGTTCATATGATAGATCAAAATGATTAAGACAAAACGTTAAAAGTCAAAAATAGAAGTGACATGATTCTAGATGTGATGATACATGACATTGCCATGATCAGTAAAGTAAACCCCCCCCCCCCAAAAAAAAAAGCACAGTTAAAAACAAGAATTCATAATTATCAAATCAATAGATACAT
Source organism: Rhinella marina (assembly GCA_900303285.1). Lineage (NCBI taxonomy): Eukaryota > Metazoa > Chordata > Amphibia > Anura > Bufonidae > Rhinella > Rhinella marina. The sequence goes on along the minus strand of ONZH01006542.1, from coordinate 218,453 downwards.
GATTGGGCAAGATGCTGAGATCGATAGCAGCTGCGGTAATATATTAACATAAAAGGAAAATTCATAGTATTGCTTACATCAGAGGCAGAGTACCCTGGGTCCCATTAAGCTAGTTCAGCATGTGGCAAGATGCCGTACGCATGTGTGGGTGACGTCACTGCTTCCCGGCGCATCAGGTTACACGCCAGGTGCTTCTATCGAGCGCGTCACTGTGGTAACTAAGCAGCAGTCATACTAACTGTCCAAAGTAACATTAAATGGTAGCATGGCCTTTGCCAAGAACTACGGAACGGGTATCAGAAGCGGGGAGCAGGAGGAGCTTGCCCTGGGTTACATAACAAGGCAGGTGATACGCTTGCCACAAAGCAGAGGCAGACAGTGATAAGTAGAAGTATGGTGCAAGGGTGGCGGCATGGGCTACGGGGAGTATGGGGTCTGAGCTCCACCAAGGTCATTGATCTGGCCTGTGATGATGGGTTACATAGTCACCAGCCAGAATACGGCCCATATACCGAGCCTGTAAACTTACACTGATGAGAAGAAGAGGAGAATAAAAGTGCTCCTGGACCGAGTGACACAGGATCTGACCAAAGAAAGATAAGTGTAGAGTACAAATAAACTAAACTGGAGCCCTCCAGTTTGTGGTGTCCATGGTGGGTGACGGCAACAATGTCCATGATCTAGGAGAAATGAGAATATAAAGTGTAAAAATGAGCTATTGAATACATGACAGGATAATACAATTCTTAACAACTCGGAGGACAAAGTAGGGGACCATGAACGGAAAGGGGAGAGACGCCCGCTAGTCCGAAGTCTACATTGAGCCATTGGGGCTTGGGGGTGTTCAAAATCTACTTGAGCACCTTCTGCTTAAGGAGTCTTTCTATGTCCCCTCCCCTTTTTGAGGGGTTGGGACATCGTCAATGATTTGTGCCTTAATGTCTTTTTCCTTATGGCCAGCATCAGAAAATTGTTTTGGGGACGGGAGGGTCTTTATGTTTTTGTCTGATGGTGCAACAGTGATTATTAAGTCGGGTTCTGAAATCCGTAGTGGTCTCACCCACATAGAGCAGGTTACATGGGTACTGCAGCACATATATGATGGAGGTAATGACAGGTAAAGAACTGTTTGATATGGAAGACATCACCTGAGGTAGGCTCCCCTTGATCATATAGGAGCAATTCACTCATCCTAAACACGGAAAGCACCCACTCTCCTACTACCAATGTACGCCTGCATCTGTCTTTTGCATGGTAAGTCAGTTCTGACAAGGTTATCCCTCAGGTTTGGTGGGTGTTGATAGGAGATTAGTGGGGAGAACTTGAGTTCTTCAACATGTTTAAGATTGCTGGTCAGTATGGGCCAATGCTTTTGAATAATTTCATTAATTGCCTTACTGTTATCTGAGTAGGGGAAAATGAAGGGAATCCTCTTCAGAGGTACAGGGGACCTGTTTGTAGAGTCAGTAGGTTCAAACCCTACATGTTTGTCAATGAGGTGTCTAGGGTAACCCCTATTGATAAATTTTGGAGGACTTTTCGGTTATGCGTTTAGGTAAGATCTCTGGGTGTAGACGGCATACCCTGAGAAGCTGGCTGTATGGGAGGGAATTGATGGTAACTCTTAGATGACAACTGTCAAATTTGAAAAGTCTGTTCCCGTTGGTAGGCTTATGATACAAGTCTGTCTCCATTGCTTATAACCATTGTGTCAAGGAACTGGACCAAGTTGGTGGATGCAGCAAAAGTAAAGGAGTCCATGTGATTGAGGAATGCGTGGAAGATGTCCAAACTATCCCTGGTACCCTGCCAGATAAGGAAAATATCACCTATGTATCTCCACCACCGAAGGATGTGGCTGTTGTCTTAGTTTCCTATATAACTCACTTATTCGAAGTATTAGATACACACCCTCCAGTGCTTTATACACCCCAGGAGTAACATACAACCCTTGCAGATACTTGTATATAAAAATACTTTACTGATAACATAGAGATGTCAAAGGTGAATAATGTGTATGTATTTACTATATATATACACTCACCGGCCACTTTATTAGGTACACCTGTCCAACTGCTCGTTAATACTTAATTTCTAATCAGCCAATCACATGGCGGCAACTCAGTGCATTTAGGCATGTAGACATGGTCAAGACAATCTCCTGCAGTTCAAACCGAGCATCAGTATGGGGAAGAAAGGTGATTTGAGTGCCTTTGAACGTGGCATGGTTGTTGGTGCCAGAAGGGCTGGTCTGAGTATTTCAGAAACTGCTGATCTACTGGGATTTTCACGCACAACCATCTCTAGGGTTTACAGAGAATGGTCCGAAAAAGAAAAAACATCCAGTGAGCGGCAGTTCTGTGGGCGGAAATGCCTTGTTGATGCCAGAGGTCAGAGGAGAATGGGCAGACTGGTTCGAGCTGATAGAAAGGCAACAGTGACTCAAATTGCCACCCGTTACAACCAAGGTAGGCAGAAGAGCATCTCTGAACGCACAGTACATCGAACTTTGAGGCACATGGGCTACAGCAGCAGAAGACCACACCGGGTGCCACTCCTTTCAGCTAAGAACAGGAAACTGAGGCTACAATTTGCACAAGCTCATCTAAATTGGACAGTAGAAGATTGGAAAAACGTTGCCTGGTCTGATGAGTCTCGATTTCTGCTGCGACATTCGGATGGTAGGGTCAGAATTTGGCGTCAACAACATGAAAGCATGGATCCATCCTGCCTTGTATCAACGGTTCAAGCTGGTGGTGGTGGTGTCATGGTGTGGGGAATATTTTCTTGGCACTCTTTGGGCCCCTTGGTACCAATTGAGCATCGTTGCAACGCCACAGCCTACCTGAGTATTGTTGCTGACCATGTCCATCCCTTTATGACCACAATGTACCCAACATCTGATGGCTACTTTCAGCAGGATAATGCGCCATGTCATAAAGCTGGAATCATCTCAGACTGGTTTCTTGAACATGACAATGAGTTCACTGTACTCAAATGGCCTCCACAGTCACCAGATCTCAATCCAATAGAGCATCTTTGGGATGTGGTGGAACGGGAGATTCGCATCATGGATGTGCAGCCGACAAATCTGCGGCAACTGTGTGATGCCATCATGTCAATATGGACCAAAATCTCTGAGGAATGCTTCCAGCACCTTGTTGAATCTATGCCACGAAGAATTGAGGCAGTTCTGAAGGCAAAAGGGGGTCCAACCCGTTACTAGCATGGTGTACCTAATAAAGTGGCCGGTGAGTGTATATACACACACACAGTACAGAGCAAAAGTTTGGACACACCTTCTCATTCAAAGAGTTCTGTATTTTCATGACTATGAACATTGTAGATTCACACTGAAGGCATCAAAACTGTGAAATAACACATGTAGAATTATATACTTAACAAAAAAGTGTGAAACAACTGTAAATATGTCTTATATTCTAGGTTCTTCAAAGTAGCCACCTTTTGCTTTGATTACTGCTTTGCACACTCTTGCCATTCTCTTGATGAGCTTCAAGAGGTAGTCACCTGAAATGGTTTTCACTTCACAGGTGTGCCCTGTCAGGTTTAATAAGTGGGATTTCTTGCCTTATAAATGGAGTTGGGACCATGAGTTATGTTGGGCAGAAGTCAGGTGGATACACAGCTGATAGTCCTACTGAATAGACTGTTAGAATTTGTATTATGGCAAGAAAAAAGCAGCTAAGTAAAGAAAAACGAGTGGCCATCATTACTTGAATGAAGGTCAGTCAGTCCGAAAAATTGGGAAAACTTTGAAAGTTTCCCCAAGTGCAGTCGCAAAAACCATCAAGCGCTACAAAGAAACTGGCTCACATGAGGACCGCCTCAGGAAAGGAAGACCAAGAGTCACCTCTGCTGCGGAGGATAAGTTCATCCGAGTCACCAGCCTCAGAAATCGCAAGTTAACAGCAGCTCAGATTAGAGACCAGGTCAATGCCACACAGAGTTCTAGTAGCAGACACATCTCTACAACAACTGTTAAGAGGAGACTGTGTTCAGCAGGCCTTCATGGTAAAATAGCTGCTAGGAAACCACTGCTAAGGACAGGCAACAAGCAGAAGAGACTTGTTTGGGCTAAAGAACACAAGGAATGGACATTAGACCAGTGGAAATATGTGCTTTGGTCTGATGAGTCCAAATTTGAGATCTTTGGTTCCAACCACCGTGCCTTTGTGCGACGCAGAAAAGGTGAACGGATGGACTCTACATGCCTGGTTCCCACTGTGAAGCATGGAGGAGGAGGTGTGATGGTGTGGGGGTGCTTTGCTGGTGACACTGTTGGGGATTTATTCAAAATTAAAGGCATACTGAACCAGCATGGCTTCCACAGCATCTTGCAGCGACATGCTATTCCATCCGGTTTGCGTTTAGTTGGACCATCATTTATTTATCAACAGGACAATGACCCCAAACACACCTCCAGGCTGTGTAAGGGCTATTTGACCAAGAAGGAGAGTGATGGGGTGCTACGCCAGATGACCTGGCCTCCACAGTCACCAGACCTGAACCCAATCGAGATGGTTTGGGGTGAGCTGGACCGCAGAGTGAAGGCAAAAAGGCCAACAAGTGCTAAGTATCTCTGGGAACTCCTTTAAGACTGTTGGAATACCATTTCAGGTGACTACTTCTTGAAGCTCATCAAGAGAATGCCAAGAGTGTGCAAAGCAGTAATCAAAGCAAAAGGTGGCTACTTTGAAGAACCTAGAATATAAGACATATTTTCAGTTGTTTTTCCACATGTGTTAATTCATAGTTTTGATGCCTTCAGTGTGAATGTACAATTTTCATAGTCGTGAAAATACAGAAAACTCTTTGAATGAGAAGGTGTGTCCAAACTTTTGGTCTGTACTGTGTGTGTGTGTGTGTGTATATATATATATTGTAAAGGGGTTAGGTAGCGGGGTGGTCGTCTCCTGGGTCGACGGGCACACTTTAGCAGGCACAGATTCCAAGCAACATCAGTTTTTCATTAACTGACCAGATTTATTGTCAGCAAGTGGTACATAAAAATAAAAATACACAAAACAAATCCTATGCCTGTCCGGCTCTAACTAAACAATCATGAACTCCTGACTAACCTGGTGCCAGCCTAACACTGGGCACCAAACAGAACCACGCTGTTTGTACCACTTACTTTGCTCCCAGAGACTCCAAGCAGTCCTGTTCCCAGGCAGAGTGAGAGACCATGTGTCTGCATCCCCAGCCTTCTATCAGGCTAGCACACCTGAGGACTGATTACCTGACAGCCCAAATCCCGGACTGTCCGGCTGGAGTGGGGGACCCACCCTACCCTCCCCCACTCCAGCAACACAGGCCCTAAAAACAGCTTTTATGCAAACCCGAACTGCAGAGACGTCTGCATAGACCTCTGCTGAACATTTCCCTGGTTGCTTTTTTTAAATTTTTTATAATTGTATTTTTATTAAAGGTCAGCAAAATAAAGTGCCATAGCATACAGAGGTTATGACAATCAACCTACGCAAATCAACTCACTATGTAAAGTGAATACAAATTATCATGACATAACATAATAAAGCAAGCTTGAGTACCGTATCAACTGGAGTATTGTTGTCTGATCAATTCATAACATAATAAAGCAAGCTTGAGTACCGTATCAACTGGAGTATTGTTGTCTGATCAATTTTACGATTCTAGTAGCAGATTTGAATAAAACATTAAATATTACCAAAGAGGAAATAAGAAAATGATAAGATACCACCCTGGCGATCAAGAGATCGTCTGAGCACAAAAAAACACAAAACAGTGACACAGGACAGATGGGAAGGGAAAAAGAGAGGGGACATAAGTAACCATGAGAGAACATGAGGGAAATCAAGGTAATCTATCAAGCCAGTAGCTGTCCCAGATGGCGTAGAACATGTTGACCTTATCTTGATACAACGCAGTGGAGTACTCCATGGTGCGTATCTCCGCCACCCTAGCATACAAATCTGAAAGATTGGGGGGAGCTGGTTCGCTTCCAAAACCTGGGGATAAGGCAGCGAGCGGCTATCAGGATCTGAGTGATTAATTTGCGGGTGGTGGTCTTAAAGTTGCCAGGGAAGACATTTAGTAGAAAAGAAAGAGGGTCCACTGGGAAATCGCATTCGAACAAGTTTTTAATCAAGTTGCTGACCATCACCCAGAATGGATGTATGTTAGGGCATTCCCAAAAAACATGCCACAATTTTCCCAAGTAAGAGTGATCCCTCCAACACCTGTCTGATACCGTTGGATGTAGCCTATGGAGAAGAGCAGGAGTGTGATACCAGTGCATCAACATTTTGTATTGGTTTTCCTGAGCTAATACAGACATGGAGGATTTTGCAGCTCTTCTCCATATGAGACTCCAGGTAGTGTCAGAAAGTTCCCTTCCCAGGTATTCCTCCCACTTTACCATGTAAGAATGTCGAATGAGCCTGTCCGGGTAGGGGTTAACCAGAATTAAATATATCCCCGAAATTAGACCCTTAGTGTGCACCCCGGTTCTACAAATCTGTTCAAAGGTCGTGGGTAGGGAGACAACAAGACCTGAAAAAGTAGAATGTGCAAAGTGTCTAAGTTGTGTGTAGAAAAAAGCCGCCGCCGAAGGGAGGTTATATTTAGACTCTATGGCCGAAAAAGATAATGGTTCCCTGGAGAACGAATCTACAACATCAGCAAATCTAAAGACCTGTTCTCGAAACCACACTCTAGTGGCCGAGGCCGTCAGACTAGAAGGGATGGATGATCTGATCAAAAATAAAAAATGAAGTCATCGTGAAATTACGGGATACTAGAGGAAATTTAGCACTGCATGAGCGCCAGATCATCCTAGTACACCTCATGGGTCCTAACAGGTCTGTATCTAGGGGAGTAGTACTAGGACCAGACCAAAGCAGGGAGTTAGGGTGGACAGGCGCCATCCACAACCTCTCAATCTACATCCAAACAGAATAGAGGTGCAAAGAGGCCCAGGCAGGTATGAAACGTAATTGAGCTGCCCAATAATATTTAAGGAAGTCCGGAACCGTAAGACCACCCTGACCCTTGCTGGACAAGAGGACTGACCTGGAGACTCTGTGCCTTTTGTGGGCCCAGATAAACTTGAGTATATGGGATTGGAGAGACCTCAGGTCTCCCAATGGCACCGGAATAGGTAGGGTCTCGAAAAGATACAAGACCTTAGGTAGTATGGTCATTTTCACAGCTGCAATACGCCCCAGTAAAGAGAGTGGTAGGGTATGCCATTTAGATAAGAGCGCTTTGATCTTGCCATAAATGCAGGGAAAATTAGCTTTATAAAGGTCCGCATATTTAGGAGTGATATTAACGCCCAAGTAGCGTAGTGTGTCTTTCTTCCATTGAAAGTGGAAAATATTCTTTAAAATAGCAAGAGTGGCTTCTGGGATATTAACCGGAAGCACCTCCGTTTTAGTAGTGTTTACTTTATATCCCGACAAATGACCATATTCCTTCAAGGTGATCTGAAGATTAGGAAGGGACACGTGTAATCCTGTAACATAGTAACATAGTTTGTAAGGCCGAAAAAAGACATCTGTCCATCCAGTTCAGCCTGTTTTCCTACAAGTTGATCCAGGGGAAGGCAAAAAATACCCCAGTCAGGCAATCAGAATAACTCCCTGGATCAACGACCCATCTCTAGTAACTATAACCTGTAATATTACTACCCTCCAGAAATACATCCAGACCCTTCTTTAACTCTCTTAGTGAACTTACCATCACCACCTCCTCAGGCAGAGAGGTCCATAGTCTCACTGCTCTTACCGTAAAGAATCCTCTTCTATGTTTATGTACAAACCTTCTTTCCTCCAGACGCAGAGGATGTCCCCTCGTCACAGTCACAGTCCTCGGGATAAATAGATGATGGGAGAGATCTCTGTACTGACCTCTGATATATTTATACATAGTTATTAGATCTCCCCTCAGTCGTCTTTTTTCTAAAGTGAATAACCCTAATTTTGATAATCTTTCTGGGTACTGTAGTCCACCCATTCCAGTTATTACTTTAGTTGCCCTCCTCTGAACCCTCTCCAGCTCTGCTATGTCTGCCTTGTTCACAGGAGCCCAGAACTGTACACAGTACTCCATATGTGGTCTGACTAGTGATTTGTAAAGTGGCAGGACTATGTTCTCATCACGGGGATCTATGCCTCTTTTGATGCAACCCATTATCTTATTGGCCTTGGCAGCAACTGTCTGACACTGGTTTCTGCAGCTTAGTTTGCTGTTCACTAAAATTCCTAGGTCCTTTTCCATGTCAGAGTTACCCAATGCTTTACCATTTAGTATGTACTGGTGACTTGCATTATTCCTTCCCATATGCATAACCTTACATTTGTCAGTGTTAAACCTCATCTGCCACTTTTCTGCCCAAGCCTCCAGTCTATCCAGATCCTGCTGTAGCAGTGCACTGTCCTCCTCTGTGTTAATTACTTTACACAGTTTAGTGTCATCTGCAAAAATTGATATTTTACTGTGCAAGCTTTCTACAAGATCATTAATAAATATATTGAAGAGAATAGGACCCAATACAGACCCCTGTGGTACCCCACTAGTGACAGTGACCCAATCTGAGTATGTACCGTTAATAACCACCCTCTGTTTTCTATCACTAAGCCAGTTACTTACCCACATACAGACATTTTCTCCCAGGCCAAGCATTCTCATTTTGTATACTAACCTTTTATGTGGTACCGTGTCAAACGCTTTGGAGAAGTCCAAATATACGACATCCATTGAGTCGCCGCGGTCAAGTCTAGAACTTACCTCCTCATAGAAACTGATTAAGTTATTTGCTTATTTTCATTGAGGTACTCCAAGATAGCATCTCTCAGAAAACCTTCAAACAGTTTACCCACAACAGAAGTTAAACTTACCGGCCTATAGTTTCCAGGCTCTGTTTTTGGACCCTTTTTGAATATTGGCACCACATTTGCTGTGAGGGTAAGAAGTACATCATCCGCATATAAGGATAATTTAAACTCTTTGCCCTGCACCTTGATACCTCTAATGTCCGGGTTATTTCTAATTTTCGCGGCCAACGGTTCAATACAAAGCGCGAACAGTAAAGATGATAAGCGGCAGCCTTGTCGAGTGCCGTTAGTGATACGAAGCAATCCAGATTCTGAATGTGGCAATTTGACCATCGCCGTAGGGGAGGAGTAAAGCCCCTTAATAGCTTGCAAAAAGGCTCCATCGAAGCCAAAGGCCGAAGGGTAGCAAACAAAAACGGCCAACCAAGACGATCAAACGCCTTTTCGGTGTCTAAACTAAGGAGTAGAGATTCCTCCCCAGAGCGAGCAACCACATCCAAGAGATTTATCGTGCGTCTGGTATTGTCGCTCCCGTGACGGCAGGGGACAAATCCTACCTGATCCTTGTGTATAAGAGAGGGGAGGAGGTTATTCAGCCGGTTAGCTAAGATCTTAGAATAAATTTTAAAATCCGAGTTAAGCAGGGCAATTGGTCTGTAATTTTGGCGTTCAAGGTGGTCTTTACCTGGCTTTGGAATCAAAGTCAAGAAGGAATGTGTCATGGTTCCCGGTATAGCCTTACCTGACAAGAAGCCATTAAAAAGGGACTGCATATGAGGGAGTAGCAAATCTTGAAACGTTTTGTAGTAGACATATGTAAATCCATCAGGTCCTGGGATTTCCCCGTAGGAAGCTGTTTAATCACTTCTAGAATCTCCTCTGTTGCAATCGGCTCATTAAGGGCTGCTTTGTCCGAGGAGGACAGAGAGGGAAGGTTACAGGATCTCAAATAGGAGTCCAATAGGAGGTCCCTATCCTGAGGGTTACGGGGCAGGTCATTTGGTAAATTATAAAGTTCTGAGTAATAAGTGGAGAATCACTCTGCAATTTCCTGTGGGTCATATGACACCGAGCCATCCGCTCTCTTGATAGCACCAGGACCCGACTGAGGGGGAAGATTACGAAGTTGTTTAGCCAATAGAGAGTGGGGTTTATTTCCCCAAGCATAATAGCGCTGTCGGGTGAACAGTAGCATCTTGTCCGCCTTCTCATGCGCAATCTTGCTCAGCTGGGCCCTGATATCTACGATTGTTTTGAGAGTGAGGCGAGAAGGCTGGGCGCACATACGCTCCTCTAATCTACTCAGTTGGGACTTCAGCACCCGTGCAGCTTCCTGCTTGTCCTTTTTCAACCGGGAACTTAACACTATGCAGTGACCCCTCATGACCGCTTTGTGTGCCTCCCATAGGGAGTTAGGGTCATCTACAGATCCCACATTAGTGTCAAAATATTGCTTCAGGTGTTCATGAAGCTCATTACGGGAGGGGGGGGGTTTAAGAAGGGAATCATTAAGTCGCCAGTGACATTTGCGAATGTGACCTACTCCATCATCCAGGGCGACCATTACTGGGGCATGATCAGACCATACGATGCCCCCCATCGTCGTTCCCTTTAGGATCCGCAAGGTCGAGATAGTCCCCAAAAAATAATCTATATGCGTATGCGTCCCGTGGGGGGCCGAGTAGAAAGAAAAGGGTTTGTCAGACGGGTTAGCTATCCTCCAAAGATCATATAGGGAGTAACGCCGAACCAAACGACGAAACTCCTTTGCTAATCTAAGCTGCAACGGATTTGGGGGTTTCCCAGGTAACGCTAACCTATCCATGTGTTCTGAAAAGATAATGTTAAAATCCCCCCCTATCAGTGTGAGGGGATCCGAACGTCGAAAGACCTTGGCTAAAGTCCTAGTCAGAAAGTGTATTTGGGAAGTATTAGGGGTGTATAGATTACAGAGTGTGATGGGATGTCCTCTGAGGGTGCCTCTCAGTATAATATATCTCCCCTGAGGATCTGTAATGGACGAGGTGACTACCACTGGACAATGGGTGGAAATTAGTATGGCTACCCCCACCTTCCTTCGTGAATGAGACGCTGTGTACACTACGGGGTATAAGTGGGAGAGGAACCTAAACGAGGCCCCATCATCAAGATGAGTCTCCTGAAGAAACACCACCTCCGCTTGAAGGGACCTCAACTCCAGAAGCAAAAGTTTTCGTTTTGCATTGGAGTTAAGACCCTTGACATTGAGTTACACAATACGCCATGAGAAAATCTTAGGGACAAAGCAAAGCAGAAGAAGCAACTTGCCAACCCGCAGATGCAGAGAGGACGGAATCCATGGAATCCCTCGAGGGAAAGAACCTGAACTGTGTTCACGCGCGGGAGAGCAGATCGGCTGCGAAGGCCGAGCTTTAAGGCAGCAAAAACTTCACACAGAAGGGAAGGAACAAAAGGGGAGGAAAGACAAGACATTACTAATAGACAGGCAAACAATCCAAAAAAACAGCTGAGAACGCGTTCCCAGGGCTTCAAGGCCCTGCTAGGGGCAAAAACAGTGGCCCCCGAAGGGGAGACAAGGTCAGAGTAATGACAGATGTGCAACATAATACTAGCAGCAAACAAAGTAACCAGCATAAAAAAAAAAAAAATCAAAACATGGCTTAACCAGCGCCTAGCAACATGTATGAACATGCAATATGAGCAAGCCCAGTTGGTGGCCTTTCAGGAAATGTCTGAGGTAAAGAAAACGTGGGGGAGATGCCCAAGCGCCCCCCCCCCGAGCCCAGATGGGTCAGTTGTAGCTAAAACCAGCAGAGAGGAGGATCAGTTCATCCTTCCGGTCTTGGCCCTGCGAAGGGCAGGGGTCCTTGAGGTGAGAGAGGTCTTCTTGAAAGTCCTTCAGACGGTCCTGCTCTTCTTTTTCTTGTGACAGGGGTCCAAACTCGCAGTGGTGGTGGAGCGGGAGACTCCAGTTCCCAGTCCTCTAGCGCAGGGGGTGAAAGATCCAAAGCCTCACAGAAAGGCTGTAGGTCCGAGAATGTGCGAAGAGTCGCCGTCCTGCCTTGGTGTCTTGCGGACAGTGAAAATGGAAAACCCCAGCGGTATGCAATTTGCCGGTCCCGTAGGGCAGTAAGAAGCGGGTGCAGGTGCCTCCTCTTCTGTAGCGTTATCCGGGACAGATCTGGGAAAAGCTGTATTGGAGCTCCGTCAAATTCAAAATTTCGGAGGTTCTGCACCTTAGCCATAAGGGTAAAGTCATGGACACAACAGATTACATCTCTTGGCCTGGATTGGGGGCCTTTCAGTTTGAGGGCACGATGAGCGTGGTCCAGCTTAATCTTGTGAGACTGGGGTTCACCAAGTATCAGGTTAAAGATAGCCTCTAATGTGGCGAAGAGATCCTCCTCCCCCGTGGCTTCAGGAAGGCCCCTCACTCTGATATTATTTCTGCAGCCCCTATTGTCCAAGTCCTCCAGGTGTCTCCCCATTTCCGGGAGTGCAGAATTTTGAGAAGATATAGAGGTATGTAAGGCTTGAATGTAATTTCTAGTATCATCATGCGCGTCCTCTAAGGATTCAACTCTAATATGTTTGATGTCTGCCCGTACCATGGCGATTTCAGCCCTGCAGACCCCTGTAACCTCTGATATTAACACCTTGAAGTCCTCTTTAGTAGGGAACTGGTTGAAGTAAGATTCCCAGTTAGGTGGTGGGGCAGACATGGTGGCAGGAGGCAGAGCGGCAGGAGCAAAAATGGGGGAGGGGGTGACCCCCTGTTTGGAAGCAGTGAGGGGATCTGCAGGCCCATCTCCATCTCAGCCAGGACTACTGCCAGGGCCCTGAGGCAAAAAAGGATCAGAGAAGCAGCAGGAGGCCGGGGAGGAAGGCACAGGCGAGGAGACAATACCTGGTGGCGGCGTGGAGTCTCCTGCCACGTGTTCTCCGGGCGCCATCTTGGCTTCGGCAGGAGATGGCGGACCCGCCAGTCCAGAGCCTCCTGTCCCCGATGGGGATCGTGAAGATGCGGCCGGGTACTCTTGGGGGAGGAGAGGAGGTAGAGAGGGCGATGGGGCCGTCTCCTGAGTCTCCCTGGCGCCCGTTCGTGCGCTGTGGCGGTCCGGAGGCAAGGAGGAGTGGCGGGAAGCCCCGGCTGCAGACGCGCGTCTGCTCCCTGTGCTGGGTCTCGGGCCTTGATCCCAGCAGTCTTTCAGGGTCCTGGGTGGAGAAGGTGAGTGGGGATGACGAGGGGAACCTCGGGCATTAGATTTTTTCCCCATAGTGCGTCTCAGGCTGAAGTAGCTGGCCGATTTAGCGCTGCGCTGGCGGGAGCTGCGAGATCAGGCAGCCATCTCCGTCGGCGTCCAGATCACGCCCCCCTCCCTGGTTGCTTTTAAATAACAGAAGTAAGGAACCTTGGGCACACATAATCCCCGTCCACTACTTCTCCAGACACTGTCACATATCCTCCGCCCCTGTTTCAGACCCGGGGCTGGAACACATTTGGACATTAGACAATGTACACGGGACAAGGCATCGGCATTTCCCATTTGGGTCCCTGGCCTGTGTTTTACCGTAAACCGGTACTCCTTTAGGGCTAAGAACCATCTTGTTACCCTCCTATTATTTTCCTTATTCTCACTCATCCATTTTAAGGGAGCATGATCTGTAACCAATTCAAAGTGCTGCCCCAGCAAATAGTAGCGAACTGCTTCCAGGGCCCATTTAATAGCGAGGCACTCTTTTTCCACAATTGCATATTTTCTCTCATGGTCATTGTTTCCTGCTCAGATACAGTACAGGGTGTTCTTCTCCATCTCGTACCTGTGACAGTACTGTTCCCAATCCCAATCAGAGGCATCTGTCTGTAGGACAAACCCTTTCTTAAAGTCTGGGGTTATCAGCACCGGCTGAGCGCACAGGAGGGTTTTTAGAGTCTGAAATGATTTTTCAGCCTCTTGTGACCACTTGACCATGACAGAGTCTTTTCCTTTTGTCAGGTCTGTTAACGGGGCTTCAAGGGAAGCAAAATTAGGTATGAATCGCCGGTAATAGCCTGTAATCCCCAAGAAGGCACGGACTTGCTCCTTGTTTACTGGCTGAGGCCATCTTTGTATGGCTTCCATTGTGTTTAACTGGGGCTTTACTAGGCCTCGGCCTATGGTGAAACCTAGATGATTAGCATCCTCAAGACCGATGGCACATTTTTTGGATTGGCTGTGAAGCCTGCCTCACACAGTGAATTGATAACCGCCTGCACCCTAGGTAGATGGGATTCCCAGTCTGGACTTTGGATGATGATGTCATCCAGATATGCTGCTGCGTACCGTCTGTGGGGTCGTAATATCTTATCCATCACTCTCTGGAAGGTTGCAGGTGCTCCATGCAAACCAAATGGCAATACAACATAATGGAACAGCCCATCAGGAGTGGCAAAGGCAGTTTTCTCTTTGGCCTCATCGGTCAGGGGAATTTGCCAGTATCCCTTGGTTAGGTCTAGAGTAGTTATATACCTGGCATTTCCGAGCCTATCAATGAGCTCATCAACACGTGGCAACGGATAAGCATCAAACTTCGATATGGCGTTCAGCTTACGGAAGTCATTGCAAAACCTCCAGCTGCCATCTGGTTTGGGGATCAGAACTATGGGGATGGACCACTGGCTATGGGACTCATCAATTACCCCAAGTTCCAACATTTTCCTCACCTCTTCAGAGATAACCTCTCTCCTGGCCTCTGGTGTTCTGTAGGGTCGCAGCTTAACTTTTTCCCCTGGTTCTGTAATGATGTCATGTTTTATGACAGAGGTGTGACCTGGGATTTCCGAGAAAAAAAATCCCTATTCTTAAAGAGGAACTCCTGCACTTCTACCTTTTGGGTCTTGGCCAGGGAGTCAGGTACTGTTACCTCTGGCAACAGGGGCTTCCCAGAGCACCGCTGCTCTCGTGGGAAGGAGGTGTCGGCAGCAAGTGATAGTCGATCTTTCCACGGTTTTATAAGATTGACGTGGTATACTTGCTCAGGCTTCCTCTTACCTGGCTGACGGATTTTATAGTTTACCTCATTTACTCTCTCTATCACCTCAAAGGGGCCTTGTCACTTATCCAGGAATTTACTTTCTACTGTAGGGATTAGTACCAGTACCAGTCACCTGGTGCAAAAGTACATACTTGGGCACTGCGGTTATACACCCTTTGTTGTGCCTCCTGAGCCTGGGTCGTATGTTCTCGTACAATAGGCATCACTGCGGATATATACGATCTTGCATTTGTGGCACATGTTCAATGACACTTCTATAGGGGGTAGCTTCTTCTTCCAAGGTTTCTTTTACTATATCTAGCAGACCCCTAGGGTGGCAACCATATAGCAACTCAAATGGGGAGTAGCCCGTGGATGACTGAGCGACTTCCCGGGTGGCAAACATGAGATGGGGAAGAAGGAAATCCCAGTTTTTCCCATCTTTGTCCACCACTTTCTTAAGCATGGCTTTTAGAGTTTTATTAAATCTCTCTACCAGTCCATCAGTCCGTGGATGGTAGACAGAGGTACGTAGCTGTTTAACTTTGAACAGTTTACATAACTCCTTCATGATGCGTGACATAAAGGGGGTACCCTGATCTGTTAGGATCTCTTTTGGTAGTCCCACACGGCTGAACACCTGCACCAACTCTTTAGCTATTGCCTTGGATGACGTATTGCGTAAGAGTATAGCTTCCGGGTACCGAGTAGCATAGTCCATGATTACGAGAATATGTTGGTGGCCTCGAGCAGATCATACAATAGGCCCCACCAGATCCATGGCTATTCTCTGAAATGGTATCTTAATAATTGGTAGGGGAACCAGGGGACTACAATAGTGTGGCCTAGGAGCTGAAATTTGGCACTCTGGGCAGGAGTCACAATAATCTTTAACATCTTTATGGACCCCAGGCCAAAAGAAACTTTGAAGGACTCTATCTGTAGTCTTTTTAGCTCCCAAATGCACCCCCCCCATAAGGTGACCATGAGCAATATCTAGTACTGTACGTCGGTACACTTTAGGAACCAATAGTTGTTCCACCAGATCCTTCCCGTTTTTTACAACCTGGTGTTTCACAGCCATATGCGGGAAGCAAAGTCTGGTGTCTGGCTCCACACAACCCGTTCCACCTTCTAGGGGCCTGTCAGGATCTCCGGCTGCAACCACTTCTTGGTCAGGTGTATGAAGTCGTGCATTTGAGAACGTGGAGGTTTTTCCATGCTGTAGTCCCAGTTGTGCACAAGCTGTGCGCCGACTGAAACAGTAACTCCAAGGAGTGTAAGGATCTCCTTTTTGAGTTTATCATAGTCCATTGCATCACGATTCTCCAGGTCAAAATATGCCTTTTGGGGTTCTCCTGAAAGGAAGGGTGCCAAGAGTCCTACCCACTGTACCTTTAGCCAACCCTCTCGCTCGGCAGTCCTTTCGAAGGTTGTCAGGTAGGCTTCCACGTCATCTGCGGTTGTCATCTTTTGCAAAAAGTGACTAGCCCTTATGGAGGAATGAGTGACATCTGCTATACCTGGGATCTGTCCAGCGACACTGCTTAGTTGCTGAACAACAACTTTTAAAGTCTCCCGGTCTTTTTTTTTGCTCCTCTTGTGCAGCCTCCAGTTGGGCCGTCAGCCTGCAGCTGGTTTCCTCAAGTGCCTTTTGCTGCACCCGGGTAGCCTCCTGTTGCACCCGGGTAGCCTCCTGTTGCACCCGGGTAGCCTCCTGTTGAGATGCAACAGCTTGCAACATAGCTTTAACTACATCCTCCATTTCCCAAGATGCAGAGAAACAATCTTTGGTGCACTGCACTAAAAAGGACACTGGCCCTTTAGTTGTTTGCTTTCTTGGGCCAGAATTCCTGCCCGCATCCTCCACCACTTGTAAAGGGGTTATGTAGCGGGGTGGTCGTCTCCTGGGTCGATGGGCACACTTTAGCAGGCACAGATTCCAAGCAACATCAGTTTTTCATTAACTGACCAGATTTATTGTCAGCAAGTGGTACATAAAAATAAAAATACACAAAACAAATCCTATGCCTGTCCTGCTCTAACTAAACAATCATTAACTCCTGACTAACCTGGTGCCAGCCTAACACTGGGCACCAAACAGAACCACGCTGTTTGTACCACTTACTTTGCTCCCAGAAACTACAAGCAGCCCTCTGGATCAACTTGTAGGAAAACAGGCTGAACTGGATGGACAGATGTCTTTTTTCGGCCTTATAAACTATGTTAACTATGTTACTAGATGTTAAAGGGATTCTGTCACCAGGATTTGGCCTATAAAGTTATTCACACTACCGGATTGTGCTCATTGCGGTGAATGTAAAAAAGTTATTCTTATTGATCCCAGAGATGTATTTTATGTAAAAAATCGTTTTTTGTGATATGCAAATTACTTACATAAGGAGCCCAAGGGGATGTGCCCAGTGCTGTTGGAGCCCGGCACCGCCCACTTCATTATTATTCACTTCAAATCTTCAAGCAGCCTTCCTCCGGCACCGGCGTAATCCCGCGCAGGCGCAGTACCTCAAGCAGTCTGCGCCCGTGTGGTCTACTGGCATCGGCATCAAGGAGATCAGTGCGCATGCGCCTGCGCGGGATTACGCTGGTGCCGGAGGAAGGCTGCTTGAAGATTTGCAGTGAATAATAATGAGGTGGGCGGTGCTGGGCTCCAACAGTTGCGGCGTGGCCGGGCTCCAACAGCGCTTGGCACATCCCCTTGGGCTCCTTATGTTAGTACTTTGCATATCACAAAAAACGATTTTTTTACATAAAATACATCTCTGGGATCAATAAGAATAACTTTTTCACATTCACCGCAATGAGCACAATCCGGTAGTGTGAATAACTTTATAGGCCAAATCCTGGTGACAGAATCCCTTTAAACTTACCGGCCTATAGTTACCGGGCTCTGTTTTTGGACCCTTTTTGAATATTGGCACCACATTTGCTATGCGCCAATCCTGTGGAACACTCCCTGTCAGTATAGAGTCCTTAAATATCAGAAATAACGGTCTGGCTAGGACATTACTTAATTCTCTCAGGATACGGGGGCGTATGCCATCTGGTCCTGGCGATTTGTTTATTTTAATCTTTTTAAGACGCTGCTGTACTTCTTCCTGGGTCAGACAGGGCACTTTTAATGTGGAATTTACTTTTTTATTCTGCATTTCATCTGACAGTTTATTTTCCTCAGTGAATACAGTGGAGAAAAAAATATCTAGTAGCTTTGCTTTCTCCTCATCGCTCTCTGAAACCCCCCCCCCCCCCCCCTCGTTACTCTGAAAGGGGCCAACACCTTCAGGCTTATACTTTTTACCATTTATATAATTGAAGAACATTTTAGGGTTAGTTTTACTCTCTTTGGCTTTTAATCTCTCGGTCTCTAGTTTGGTTGCTTTTATTTGTCTTTTACATATTCTGTTTTTTTCCTTATAGTTTTTCAATGCTTCCTCGCTCCCCTCCTATTTTAGTGATTTAAAGGGAACCTGTAAGCTCTGAAACACCCTCCAAACTAGAGTAAGCGGTGTATAGTGTAAGTGACGTCGAGTACGGTTATGTAATTTTTATCTTCATACTCCCTTCCATTCTGACTCTGTGCTCCTACAAATCTGCAGTAAAATGCACTCAGTGGACTCCAGTACTCACTCACATAATGGAGAGGACTCAAAGAAGAGTCCTGTCAATGCATTTTACTGCTGGTTTGTGGGAGCACAGCGTCGGAATGGAAGTGAGTATGAAGATAAAACTTACATAATCGGATTCAGCATCACTTACACTATACACCACTTACTCTAGTTCAAGGGGTGTTTCGGAGCTGACAGGTTCCCTTTAAATGCTTTATTTTTGTCATTTATTGCTTTCTTCAGTTTTATTTATCCACATTGGTTTTTTTTCTTTAATCCTTAAGCTTTTATTCCCACAAGGTATGTACCTCTCACAATTAGATATTAGGATGCTTTTAAAAATATCCCATTTTGTGGCTGTATTTTTATTTTTGAGGACTTTGTCCCAGTTAGTTAGGCCTATGGCCTCTCTTAGTTGGCTAAATTTAGCTTTTTTGAAGTTTGGTATTTTTGTTCCTGCCTGAATAAACACTCTTTTGAATGACAATTAGAAGGTTATTACTTTATGGTCACTATTTCCCAGGTGTCCCCCAACCTGCACATCTGTTGTTCTGTCAGGTCTATTGGTTAATACTAAGTCCAGTATGGCCATCCCTCTATTCGGGTCCTGAACCAGTTGGGAAAGGTAATTGTCTTAGGTTATTGCCAAGAACCTGTTTCCTTTATGAGATGTACAGGTTTGTTTCCCGGTCTATATCTGGGTAGTTGAAATCCCCCATAATAACGACCTCATTATGATTTGCTGCCTCATCTATTTCGTTTAGAAGTAGATTTTCTGTGGACTCTGGTATATTAGGTGGTTTATAATAAAGTCCTATTAGTATTTTATTATTGTTTTTGGCTCCATGTATTTCTACCCACAGTGACTCCACATCTTCATGTCCCTCACTTATATCTTCCCGGAGTGTGGGCTTTAAAACAGGATTTTACATAAAGGCAGACCCCTCCCCCTCTCCAGTTTTGGCGATCCTATAGATTCTCTATGGGGTTAAGGTCAGGCGAGTTTGCTGGCCAATCAAGCACAGTGATACTGTGGTTATTAAACCAGGTATTTGTACTTTTGGCAGTGTGTACAGGTACTAAGCCCTGCTGGAAAATAAAAATTCCATCTCCAAAAAGCTCGTTGGCAGAGGGAAGCATGAAGTGCTCTAAAATTTCCTGGTAGACAGCTGCACTGACTTTGGTCTTGATAAAACACAGTGGACCTACACCAGCAGATGACATGGCTCCCCAAACCATCACTGATTGTGGAAACTTCACACTAGACCTCAAGCAGCTTGGATTGAGTGCCTCTCCACTCTTTCTCCAGGCTCTGGGACCTTGATTTCCAAATGAAATTGTCACGAGTAGCTGGCGACGTGCCCCATCCTTGCTGCGCCGCCGGTCTCCCGTGTCTAGCTCCGAATAAGGACGCGGCAGACGTCCTCGTTTCCATGGAGATCAGGGGGTGGAGATTAACCAACAGCGTATGCCTGCTTGCATACAGGAAGCAAGGCGAACCCGGCAGCGTGCGCTTCCCAGCTTACGTTCGCTCCTTACTGGCATACAGAAGGCAGGGCGAACCCGGCAGCGTACACTCTCCGGCGCGGACGCCCCTTACTGACGTACAAGCAGGACAAGTGAGCGCGGGCGTGGATAGGCCAGCGCTCAGCATGACACACCTGTGGGTCTATTTAACAGGCAGCCTGCTGGCCACAGATTGTCTGTGATTGGTCTTAATACCATTGCCTGCGATTTGTGAACTGCTGAGACTAGTGAGTTTGACTTTGTCTTGTGAATTTGACTTCGTCCTCGTCTCATCCTCTTGTACTTCGTTACCTCTCGGTTTTTGACCTCGGCTCGTGTTTTTGACTTTGCTCCTGTTTGTTCCTCTGGTTTTGACATGACTTCCTGGTTTGACCTTGGCAATTTACTCTCATATTGTGTTCTGTCTTTTGTCTCTTGTTTTCTCCCGTTGTTCACCCTCCCTGTACACGCCAGCACGTACCTAGGCTAGGGCCTGCCGTCCAGTTGTACGCCGTTGCCTAGGACGGGCCGTGCAAGTAGGCAGGGTCAGTGGTGGGGTTGAGCTCAGGGCTGCACATATCCCTGAACTGTGACAGAATCACAGGCCCATATTTACCATGGAGGCTATGCGGCTTCTGACTGACCAAATGCACAACATGGCCCAGGTTATACAGGGTCTGGCGGAAAAGCTGCAGCAGCAAGAGCTGCTCCCTCCTTACAAAACCTCGAACCCCACGTCAAACTACCCGACCGTTTTTCTGGGTAACGTTTTTTCTGACCTTTGAGGAGAGTTGTAGGCTCTGTTTTTGGTTATGCCCACACACTTCGGGCTCCGAGCAACAAAGGGTTGGGATCATTATCTCTCTGTTTCAAGAAGACCCGCAAGAGTGGGCTTTTTCTCTCCCCCCAGACTCTCCCTGTCTGACTTTGGTGGAAGCATTTTTTCAGGCATTGGATTTACTGTATGACAAACCTGATCAGGCAGCTATGGTCAACTTGGGTCTCTCCGTCAAAATAACCGTCCAGTCGAGGAATACTG
Organism: Rhinella marina; assembly: GCA_900303285.1. Classification (NCBI taxonomy): domain Eukaryota; kingdom Metazoa; phylum Chordata; class Amphibia; order Anura; family Bufonidae; genus Rhinella; species Rhinella marina. Next base: position 197,433 of record ONZH01006542.1, on the reverse strand, counting down.
CGCCAAATTCCAGAAGTGGTGCGTATCCTCTGGCTGGAATGATTCAGCACTTAACAGTCAATTTAGATTGGGACTATCGGAGGACTTAAAAGACATGTTAGTGAGTTATCCCTCTCCTGACACTTTAGAATTGACTATGACCTTAGCCATTAGACTGGACCGACGACTCCGAGAGAGACAGAGAGAACGCCAGACTCTTCCTCAATTGGTAGTTCAACCCGACGCTCCGCCCCTGAGGTCCCTGGTAGAGGATCATCAAGAGGAACCTATGCAGCTCGGAATTACTATGAGGGACCTAAGACGTCTGAGGGGTGCCTGTTTCTACTGTGGCAAGGCGGATCATTGGCTACAGCAATGTCCCAAACTTCCAAGAAAGCCCCACGTCCTGACCCCAGTAAGGATAAGGTAACCCCCCAAGGTGGTAAGAGAGAAATTATTGTTACCAATGGCCATTACTTTGGGCAAACGTTCAAGAAAGGCATTTATTGATTCAGGGTCTGCATCTAACGTTATCGCCATAGTTTTGCTCTGTCTCTTGGGGTACCAAGGTTACCTTTGAAAAATTCTATACATATTTTTGCCATCAATTCCACTCCCCTATTTAGCGGAACGGTGGAATATTGTACCCTTGATGTAACCTCAACTGTGGGTGCTTTGCATTCTGAAATTTGTTCTTTTCTGATTTTGGAAAATTTGCCGGTGGAAATAATTCTAGGTATGCCATGTTTACATATTCACAACCCAGTTATTAATTTGTCCACAGGTGAACTTGAAAAGTGGGGAATAAATTGTGATACCTGTTGTATGCCTGTTATGCAAGCTGGGGTTACCATTAATTCATTAATTCTGCCAAAATATATCATGTCTGAGACAGACTTCCTTCCCCCTCATAGATCTTATGATTGTGCTATTGATCTTGGTCCAAATACCCTAAGGGTCCTATTTACAATCTGTCTGCCCTGGAACGTCAGTCTATGAGGGACTACTTGAAGGAAAGTCTACACAAGGGTCATATTGGACCCTCTGTGTCCCCTGTGGGGGCAGGGTTTTTCTTTGTAAGTAAAAAGGACGGTGGATTTAGACCCTGCATTGACTACAGGGAGTTAAATAAGATTACCATTAAAAACCGGTATCCCTTGCCTCTTATCTCAGATCTATTTAACTATGTGTATGGAGCATGTTGGTTCTCTAAACTTGATCTTAGAGGGGCATATAATCTAATTACAATTAAAGAAGGAGATGAGTGGAAGACGGCATTCAATACCCCTGAGGGTCATTATGAGTATTTGGTAATGCCGTTTCGTTTGAGTAATGCTCCAGCGGTCTTCCAAAATTTTGGTAATGATGATTTTAGCCAGTTCATTGGGAAATTCATGATTGTCTATTTAGACAATATCCCTATTTACTCACCCGACTGGGATTCGCATGTCTTACATACTAGACAGGTATTGGAGGTGCTTAGAAAAAAACAATTATTCGTTAAAGGGGAGAAATGTATTTTTGAAGTTCAGGAAATTGCATTCTTGGGCTACTTCCTTGCACCTCAGTCCTTTAAGATGGATCCAGGTAAGGTGCAGGCCATTGTGGATTAGGTGGTCCAACCAGACCAAGAAAGACCTTTTGTGGTTGAAGTGGATGCCTCCGAGGATGGAATAGGGGCAGTACTCTCCCAGGGGTCATCCACTTTCACTGATCTTAAACCCTGTGCTTTCTTTTCACTTAAATTCTCTCCAGCTGATATCGGGAATTGAGAGTTTCTCGCTATTAAATTGGCCTTTGAGGAATGGGGCCATTTTTTGGAAGAGGCTCTACATCGTGTTACTGTTCTCACAGACCATAAAAATTTAATGTTTTTGAAATCTGCCAGACGTTTGAATCCCAGACAGGCTAGATGGGCTTTTTTTTTTTTTTACTCGTTTTGATTTCTGGATTACTTTCAGGCCAGGAAGTAAAAATATCAAGGCAGATGCCTTATTCCGGAGTTATCATGCCTTCCATTGACTCTCTTCCCAAACCTATTTTGCCGGCAGATATTATTGTTGTTGCTACTTCATCTGACCTGATCACTGAGATTTCCGTAGGACAACACCTGGCTCCACTTGAATCCCCTAAACATAAGTCGTTTGTCCCTGCTCATCTGCGCTTCCGGCTTCTTGGTGAGTGTCATAACTCTGCATTGAGTAGTCATCCCGGCATTAATGTCACCAAGGAGCTCGTATCTAGGTTTTATTGGTGGCCTACGTTATCTATAGATGTTCAAGCCTATGTATCCTCTTGTGAGGTTTGTGCTAGGTCCAAGAATCCTAGGACGTCTGGAGGGTGAGTTGCATCCTCTACCCGTTCAAAGTAGCCCTTGGTCTCACATGTCCATGGATTTTGTCACTGATTTGCCATGTTCTGAGGGCAAGACTGTTGTATGGGTGGTTGTTGACAGGTTCAGCAAGATGTGCCATTTTATTCCCTGGTCAAAACTGCCCAATGCTAAAACGTTGGCCTCTCTTTTCGTTGATCATATTGTTCGGTTACATGGTGTTCCAGAGAATATTGAATCTGACAGCGGCGTTCAGTTTGTTTTCAAGTTCTGGAAGGCTTTTTGTCACAAATTCAATATCTCCCTGTCGTTCTCCTCGGCCTTCCATACGGACACCAACAGTCAAACTGAACGCCTAAATCAGTCCCTGGAGCAATATATAACCAACACCTGTGGATGAAATATCTGTCTGTTGCTGAGTTCGCCTTTAATAATCAAGTGAATTCTTCTACCAGTGTTTTCTCCCGTTGTTCCCCCTCCCTGTATGCCCCAGCACGTACCTAAGCTAGGGCCTGCCATCCAGTTGTACGCCATTGCCTAGGACGGGCCGTGCAAGTAGGCAGGGTCAGTGGTGGGGTTGAACTCAGGGCTGCACATATCCCTGAACTGTGACAGAAATGCAAAATTTACTTTCATCTGAGAACACCACCTTTGACCACTTAGCAACAGTCCAGTTCTTTTTCTTCTTGGCCCAGGTAAGACGCTTCTGCCATTGTCTATTGGTCATGAGTGGCTTGACACATGGAATGCAACACTTGTAGTCCATGTCCTGGATACGTCGGTGTGTGGTGGCTCTTGAAGCACTGATCCAGTAGCAGTCCACTCCTTGTGAATCTCCCCCAAATTTAGGAAAGGCCTTTTCTTAACAATCCTATCAAGGCTGCGGTTCTCCCTGTTGCTTGTGCACCTTTTTCTACCACCCTTTTTCCTTCCACTCAACTTTCCATTAATATGCTTTGATACAGTGCTCTGTGAACAGCCAGCTTCTTTAGCAATGGCTTTTTGTGGCTTACCCGCCTTGTGGAGTGTGCCAATGACAGCCTTCTGGACATCTGTCAGTCTTTCCCATGATTGTGTCGCCTACTGAACCAGACTAAGGGACCTTTTTAAAGGCGTAGGAAGCCTTTGCAGGTGTTTTGGGTTAATTATTCTAATTTTCTGAGCTAATGAATTTTGGGTTTTCCCTGGCTGTAATCCATAATTATCAACATTAACATAAATAAACACTTGAAAAAGTTCACTCTGCTTGTAATGACTCTATATAATATATGTGTTTTGCTTTTTGAACTGAATTACTGAAAAACAAACTTGTTGGTGATATTCTAATTTATTGAGATGCACTTGTATATAAAATGAAAATGCTTGGAATGGGAGAAAATGTCTGTATGTGGGTAAGTAACTGGCTCAGTGATAGAAAACAGAGGGTGGTTATTAACGGTACATATTCAGATTGGGTCACTGTCACTAGTGGGGTACCACTTGGATCAGTATTGGGCACTATTCACTTCAATATTCAATTAATGATCTTGTAGAAGGCTTGCACTGTAAAATATCAATTTTTGCAGATAACACTAAACTGTGTAAAGTAATTAACACAGAAGAGGACGGTACACTGCTATAGATGGATCTGGATAGATTGGAGGCTTGGGTAGAGAAGTGGCAGATGAGGTTTAACACTGACAAATGTAAGGTTATGCTCATGGGAAGGAAAAAATACATGTCACCAGTACGTACTAAACTGTAAAAACACTGGGTAACACTGACAAGGAAAATGACTTAGGAATTTTAGTGGACAGCAAACTAAGCTGTAGAAACCAGTGTCAGACAGCTGCTGCCAAGGCCAATAAGATAATGTGTTGCATCAAAAGAGGCATAGATGCCCGTGATGAGAACATAGCCCTGCCACTTTACAAATCAATAGTCAGACCACACATGGAGTAATGTGTACAGTTCTGGGCTTGACAGATGTAGCAGAGCTGGAGGGGGTTCAGAGGAGAGCATCTAAAGTAATAACTGGAATGGAAGGACTACTTACTGTACAGTATCCAGAAAGATTATCAAAATTAGGGTTATATTACACGTAACACGCAATACAAACATAAAACAAAAGGGCCCATTTTGACTGCACGCTTAAAAATATGTATTGGAGCTCCAAACCAAAAAAGGAAGATTAAGTTGGTGCATCAATGTTTTATCCTTACGTTTTGTCAGGGTCTCTTAATCATTCCTAATCAGTCATTACGTAATTAAACATTTGGAGAAAATAGTAAATTAGCAATAAGCTTCCAGGCATTCCTGACGTCCATTAGGTATAGCTGCGAAATAAAACCCATAAAACAATAGTTTTCAAAATGAAAAAAAAAATATTGACCCAATATTAAATTTAACTCTTTGTTTTACACGTGGATTTTCTATAACCAAATTTTAAAAGTTATCTGATTGCAATGTATTGGAATCCCAGACAAGCCCATTTTGTATGATCCCTAAACAAGGTATCTAATCTTGTAGTCTGCAATGTTCCAAATCTTAAAATTTAATCTAGGGTAAAAGAATGAGAAGACATTACTTATGGTGGTATTTGAGTCATCCTCCACCTCTTTCCACACCCTCATTTTATTAGCAAATCCCTGCGTGTCACCGGTGAGACCTAAAAATACAAATGCAATTAGGATACTCCAGAGCAGACAAATCAAAACAGAGTAATTCTTTTGTCCAGATACATGATATCCCCTCTGTAGCCACCTAGCTTTTATCAAAGTATTGCAAACCAGGTATATCCAAGATTTAAAGTGTAAATGCCATGTTTTCATAAAAGAAAATCAATTTTAGCATATGTTATTGCTGCTGCAGCATTATGCATAAATCAGTCTTTACTTTCTTCACACATCACTGTTTTCCTTGAGCATTTCTCTTAGTTATGAATGTTTTGATTGCTACAATATGAGGATCTTCTGAATTACATGAATTACATCTAACAAACCGTAAGGGACGCTTGAATTGCAAAACTTTTTTTTTTCTTTATCAAATATTTCCATATAGTAAATGAGACAGTATATTCATACAAGTCCATTAAATGTTGCATAAAATCCTTTAGTCCATTCATAGCAGCAGCAAGACATACAGTGCATAGCATCTTGGCTCACCACAGAGATGGACAAGACGTGGTGCCATGGCAAGTCACCAAGCTATTAAAACGATTGTCCATAAACCCATAAAGATGACAGATTCTCTGGAAAAACACGTGGGGGGCAGTGCGTGAGCGCATAGTGATTTCAATGGAATGATATGGCTAGGAAGTATAGAACAATAGAATTGATCTGCTACAAGAATCAAATAGGTTGGAAGTAAATATGTTGAAGCGTGCTCCACCACTACATTTAGCCAGCAGATTCAAGTTGAATGATAGTATAGCGGCAGTAAGCTAGGTTTATAAATGTAGGTTAGCTATCACATTGATTTTACAACACTAATAAAGGTTTAGTTCTATATGGTAGAAAATGACTAATGTCAAGCAAGGTAGTTAGTAGCCATAGACTTATAGAAAATATGCAAAGCTGAGAATCTTGTATCTTCTATTGAAGCATTGAAACTGGCTTTGATTGGAAGTAGAATATTTGATAACTTTAGAATCAATGTGCTCATCACATTTTAGGATCCTAGCACATTAGAACATCCTGTTGTCCCTAGGATCCTACGTTTTCATCAAGCAGGACTGGGTAAACAGTTTAAACCATCCACTCTGAAACCGCAGGTGGCAGCCCTTACAGTAGTTCTTTTTTGATACTTGTGGACCATCCATGGATTAAAAGATTTCTTTCCACTGTTTCTAGTTTAAATCTATGATTGAGATCTTTACATCTCCCTTGGGACTTACTATTTGTTATTTTGGTTATAGCACGTTATCCCTTATCCACAGGATAGGAGATAATTGAGATTGGTGGGAGTCCAAAAGTACATTATACAGCGCTTGGCTATCTCTGGCGCTCCTATAGAAATGAATGGAGTGGTGGGGTGCATTTCCGACCAGCTGCTCCGTCCATTTCAGGGGGTTCCACAGAGTACTGGGCCCCTATCAGTGGAGATCCCAGCAATAGAACCCCCACCAATCTGATAGTTATTCTGTGGATGATGGATAACTTGATATATCAAGAATATCCCTTTAAATAGGGATTCTGTTTGCTTTCTCTTAGTCTCCCTTTGTACCCCTGGATATATAGTTCCATGGGAAAAGAATCAACATAACCTGTAATGTATCAATTTACGTATATCTGTGCTCATTCTGGACTTTGAAGTCAAAGAGGCGGTCCTGTCAGTGATTCACAGTCTTCCCCTATGACTGTGTATACAGAGGTAGCTGTCAGTCACTGATCGGATAGTCTCCTGGATTCAACGCCCAGAATCAGCAGGAATTTAAAGAGTAACTAAACTTTTATTCAAGTTTTTTTTTTTTTTTAATGTCCCAAATTCCCTAAAAATTTTCTAATATACTTTATTTATTGATTCTCCAAGCTAAAAGCTTTTAGTTTAGTGAAACAGGCACAGGCAGGAGCCCGCACCACTCAGCTAATCCTGGGATTGCACATTGTTACAGGGTACCCATGAGCTATGTCAGCATTTAGTCAACCTCTGGGGGCACAGACAGGAGCAGCAATGTTTGCTCCTGCCCGTAATCCGTTCTCTGCAGCCCAATTGATACAGTCCGAAGTCTGTACTCCGTACACCGCTGACAAGTCAGCAAAGTGCCAGAAGAGTGAATTTTAAAGTGCGCTGGAATCGGGGCTTAAGTCAACATCAATAGGGCATTTGGGACATTTAAAAAACGAATAAAAGTTTAGTTACTCTTTAAATGAAAATGTCAACTGACACTAATTTTACTATAAAACTATATATCAATTTGCTCAGCTACTCCTGCTCTTTAACATTCTACCTAAAGAGTGCACTGCATTTTCATGGTGACCTTTTCTCTTTAAAATGAAACAGCAGGCACACAGTGGCTATGGAGACTGCTTCATTAAGGAGCAGGTGCCATCTTTAAAGACCCTACCACCGATGTATATAGTCATATGGCAGTAATGAAGTAGTTAACATGCACAGAAAACGCCACATAAAAATGATGACATTGATCATTTGCCTAGCCAAAAAAATGATCAAAAGGTCCCATGTCTCTCAGTAGCAATAAAAACTATAGTTTGCCTTGCAAGAAAAAAAAAACCCTCACACATCAGCAGAAAAATAAATAAGCTATGGATGTCAGAATATGTCAGAATACGATTTTTTTTTTTATTTTTATGAAAAGCATTTGACTTTTTAAAAGTAGTAAAACATAGCAAAAACCATATAACTTTGGTAGCTCTATAATCATACTGTTGCAGAAAAAAGCTAAAATGTCATTATTACCATGCAGTAAACGCCATGAAAACAAAACCCTAAAAATGGTTGACACCCAATTTTTCTCCTAAAGTTACACTTCACCTGATGTACCTGAAAATTGTGCCATTAAAAAATAAAACTTGTGCCATAAAAAAAAAAAATTAAAGGGAATCTTTCACCTATTTCCAACTAATGCCAATGCATTCTAGCTCTGTGTACCATCATTAATACTATACCTTTGTTATTGATACCCATCTAGCTAAATGCCAGAAAATTAACTTTATTTGATATGCTGATGAGCCTCCAAAGTGCCCATCAGTTTCCGGGGCCTAAGCCTGGCTCACCACATGTTCCCTGTACTGCCTCTTGTGCCTTCTTGTCCGTCCCTTCCTCTGTGACCATTGTCTAAAGAAAACTCTGCACACTGGGTCAGCATGTCCTTCGGCAAAATCCATTGCACAGGACTGGAAACTGCCTGTGAGTACGATGCCCACTGCAGGGAAGTCACTCCGCAAGCTCAGGCAGTTTCCTATCAGGCTCTTACATGAAATTTCACGAGAGGGACATGCTGACCAGGTGGGCAGATTTTTCTGACGATATTGACATGGCAGAGGAATGGGCGGCCAGGAAGGCGTAAGGGATTGATCTGGGAACATGTGAAGAGGTGGGCTTGGGTGATTGAAGGAGGCATGCTTGGATTCCAGGAACCATTCATCACATCCCACGGGGCACTTTGGAGGCTCATTAGCATACCATACATTCAAAATTTGATTTTCTGCCATTCAGATAGTTATACATAGTTACATAGATGTTACTCAGAGCTGGAGTGCATTGCCATTATTTTAGTACAGTGGAAGTAGGTGACAGATTCCATTTAAAAAGTCATGGCTGATCAAAAAATGAAAAAAATTATTGGCAAGCATCAAAGAGGTTGTGCCAAGTTTTTAGGTTCTCTCTTATCCATGTGGTCCGACAGCAGAGACCTTCACTGATCTCATCGTTCTGATGGAGCAGCAGGTCAAACATTCCCTGCCGCTCCTTTAATTCTCTATGAAACCACTGGAAATTGCCAAGCACTGTACTTGGTTATCTCCGGCAGTTGGCGTTTTTATCCGTTGGGTTGTTCTCATTCCTCTGTGGTGTTTTTCCTTATAATCACTATAGTATGGTGAGGGTGTGAACCATTTTATCCTCTCAGATAAACCAATGAGAAGAGCAATTTATGTTTTCGTTTCTTTAAGAAATTCCTTAATTGGAACTAAGTGCTGAAACACTGAACACCGTGTATATACTGTGAGAGTGGAGTTGCCAGAGTGACGGACAACTGGTAGTAGAGCCAGCTGTACGCTACCAAAGTGGAGTATTGTCTTTCAGATAATGGAAGAAATAAAAAAAATAAAATAAGGTAGTACTTCATCTAATAATATAAAGCTGAGTGTCTGTATGTGTGTATGTCCGCTTAAGGAATCTGCATTGTCGCAGCTACAATCACGAAATTTCGGCCACAGGTACATCAGGTGTCCGGGAAGGTTTTAGACCAGATCACCAGAAAAATACCGTTCCTGAGATATTCCCAAAAAATGCATTCGCAAATAGAAGCGTAGGTCAGCTTTAAAAGGGCAGAGCGCTGTGGATGACACTGTTAAAGGAGTATTCCGGTTACCAAAGAAATATAACTTATGTTTTAGACTAATTCATCATCAATCATTACCTAATATAATGTAAATTTCAAATATTTAACGTTCAGTAGTAATAAAAGATGTTTTCTTCCACTGCTACCCATTGTGTTTCTGCATAAATTACCATGGCATCGACCTGTAATTCAGGCCACCCTCAAAAGAAGGACTTAAAAGTCCCGCCCCCAGGCCCCGCTAAGCCACGCCCTGCAGCTGACAGGGATTGAAAAAATGAAGGAAAAATCAACTTCTGTCAGCTGCAGGGGTGGGAGGGAGGGTGACTTTCTCCCTGCAGCTCATGCTCAGACTGTACAGTGCTGCTGTTCAAAAGGACATCCCTGTGTCCGGCCTAAAACTGGACCTCTGGCCACCCTAGGGGCAGGCTGCTGTTAGGGTGGCCAGATGTCCGGTTTTAGGCTGGACAGTCCGGTTTTCTGGCTCCCTGTCCTCCGTCTGGCACAGTGCCTGGACGGACGCAGGGATGTCCATCCTTTCAGTAGCTCACGCTCAGACAGCAGCGTTGTGCTGTCTGAGCGTGAGCTGCAGCAACTGACTGAGGGTTCTCTCACCCCCTAGTCAGTCATTAGAGCCCACAGACATGGCTCCCTGTGGCTGACTGGGGGGGAAAGAAGCACCGGGCTGTCAGTAGCTCACCTTCAGGTCAGGAACTTCTTCTTCTCCTCCGTGTCTTCACGGAGCCGGGGTGTGTGGCTTCATGTTTAGGGGTGTTGCTTCACGGGGACAGTGGGCATGGCTTCACATTTGGCAGGTGAGGAGTGGCGTGGCAGGTGAGGAGTGGCTTTCTGGGGTGAAGCCAGGGGCCACCCTAGCTGCTGTGGAGGTCAGTTTAAGGGGAGGGCACTGTGGATGTTACTGTTAAGGGGGCAGGCTGCTGTGGAGGTCACTGTTAAGGGAGGAGGGGACTGTGGAGGCCACTTTTAAAGGAGAAGCGGGGGACTGTGAGGTCACTGTTAAGGGATCTGGGTATTCTGAGGTCACTGTTAAAGGGGCAGTCGCTGTGGAAGTCTATGTCAAGGGGGCCAAGAATGGTGGAGGTCAGTTAAGGGGACTGTAACCTATGGTCAGTGTTAAGGGTGGGTGCTGTAGAGGTCACTGTCAAGGGGGTGAGGTGCTGTGGAACTCACTGTTAAAGGGGCATGCTGCTGTGAAGGTCAGCATTAAGGGGGTGGGCTGCTGTGGAGGTCCCATTTTAAGGAGACGGGGCACTGTTGGGGGGGGTCATTGTTAAGGGGTGGGGGCTGTGAAGGTCACTGTTAAGGAGTCGGGGTGCTGTAGAGGTCACTCTCGATACCTTTTAACGACGCACACAAACATTAAATGAAATAGATGAAATATATACCTTCTGCTAGTTGAATATAAATCTTCATTTTTTGTGGTCATGGGTGCTTTTTAAAAGGTAATATGAGATTAATTCAAATCAATAAATGGACAACCTTGTAATAATTGCAGTCGCTAAATCCATCAGAACAAGAACTGCTGTTGGCAGCAGATATGTGATCTGTCTAATGTAGGCTAAATAATCAAACAGTATAATCTTTATTATAACAACATTTGATAGAAATATTTCATGATAAAAACAGAAAATGAATCCCTCCCCACATAGAACAGGGGTCTTCAATGCCGCACACAGTCAATCTGGACAAAGCATACACAAACGACCAATGAATAGTACCCAAAAGGGAATACAGAGATCCCTCAACATACAATGCCCTCAAGATACAATATTTTCAACATACAATGGTCTTTTCTGACCCATCGTAAGTTGAAACTAGACTCAACATACAATGCCTCAGACTCAGGTCCAACCAATCAAAACCACTCTGGTAAAATAGATGTATTAGTTACTAGTTAGCAGCTATTCCTGACTGTTATGTGTAAAGACCTGTTTTATCTGTCTTAGTTATCTTCCTTTTTTTCTTAAATCTTCAGTTTCTTTTATTTTGGATGACTTTTTCGGGCTTTGGAACCGATTACTCAAGTTACAGTGGTTTCAACCTACAATGGTCGCCCTAGAACCAATTAATATTGTACTGTAATTGAGGGACCACTGTACAAAAGAGTGCGAATAATACAAAGTCTAAAAATAAACAATGATCCAGAAGCAACCAAGACCCCAATGCCGTTTTGCAGTCGTCTCCACCAGGGGGAATGGCTCTTGTCAGCTGAGTCCACATTATATACCTCGAGCGGCCAATAGAAACAAGCATGACTTATTGTCTGGTGTCACTATTTATGGAGCTAGGTGCATACTGTGGTATTGAGCCCAGTATTTGTAGGTGTAGTAATGTAAGCCAAAGTGAAAAAGTTAATGATGTACATACTGTGTTCGCTAGTTTTGGACCTTACAACATTGACTTTTATGCCAAGGTTCTCTTTTGTTGTTTATCCATCTGTCATACCTGGTTTACTTGTTTGTTGTATGGCATTTTGAGACATTTAACTCCTTCCAGCCAAAGCCATTTTGGATGAAACACTGAAGCCCCATTTTTCAAATTTAACGTGTCACTTTATATGGTAATATCTTTGGAGTGCTTTTATTTATCCAAGCGATTCTGAGGGTGTTTTTTAATGGTACTGTGTGTTAGTGGTTAAAATATATATATATATATATATATATATATATATATATATATATGGACATTAAGACCAGCACTTTAGACGGTGGATCGCCGAAGTTATTTAGCGGCGCCTGTCTCTACATAACTTCGGCAAATCCTCCACCGAATCTAAATGTAAGACGGCTACCTTGCTCTCTTTCATTTAGACCAGTGGTTCTCAACTCCAGTCCTCGGGACCCACCTGCCAGTCAGGTTTTCAGGATTTCCTTAGTTTAGACCAGCTGATATAATTAGCGTCCATCCATCAGGACTTACCACAGGTATTCATTCTGTGGGATATTCCTAAATCCTGACTGGCAGGTGGGTCCCGAGGACTGGAGTTGAGAACCACTGATTTAGACCATTTTCTACACCTAAACCAGGCATAGAAAATGATAAATGAGACGGGCCTACCGACTTCGCCCATGCCACGCCCCCTTTTTTTAATCTAGCTTGAGCGGGGAAGAAGTCAGATTCTTCCGTAGCATGGTGTGTGACAGAATCTGCCCCAGTTACACAATCACAAAAGTGGCATATATTTGTGTGTAAATAACCCCTATAGTTTTTATTTGTAAAAAAATCCAAAATGGGAATCTCTTTGCATTTAAGAAAGTCATGCCTTACCAAAAACATTTATAATTAACATTTAGCATATGTCCATTATTTCATAAATGTACTTTTATTTTTAGGGGGTGCTAGAAGGCATATAAGGCATATAAGTTTAGCAGCAATCTTTTAAATTTGTAAGTATATTTCCAAAAATTTCCTAAACTAGGTGTAGAAAATGGTTAATGAGACGGGCCCCCTCTCCACCAACGTCGGGCCCACAATTTTAGACCTAGCGTGAGCAGAGAGAGGTCGCCGAAATCATTGCAACACCTGAACTACGCCTAATGTCCAGCTCCAGCAGTGGAAAACGTAGCTAACTGGAGGAGGGAGGGCTGCTTTAGATGCTGCTAACTCCTGAATGGTAGCAGCTAGAAACATGCAACTGATCTTGTTTGAAAGCAGACATTCCAAAATGTCAGCAATATGTTCAGGACAGAGAAAGATGTCACTGATGGAAATCGGGATGCTGTGAATGCAGCTGAAAATTAAAGTAAAAACAGGTTTTACGCGCGATTATTCCCGACTTTATTTCTAACAGTGATTTCTCCTTTGTTGCTTGGACTTTAGCTGTCATTTTGGTCTTTTATGAAAGCCTGGACTGTCAGCTTTCAGATAAGACCAGTTGCATGTTTCTAAAGCAGCCCCCACCCTCCAGTTAGCTACTTTTCACACTGCCCGAGCTGGACGCGGGGAGAACAGTTAGGTGGTTAAAGTATTCAGCATTTTGGAAGTTAAAGGGTTTCTGCAGTTCTGTAAAACTGATGATCTATACCCTGGATAGATCATCAGCATCTGATCGGCGGCGGTCCGACACCCGGGACCCCCGCCGATCAGCTGTTTGAGAAGGCAGCGGCGCTGCAGGAGCGCCGCAGCCTTCTCTGTGTTTTCCTTAGGCCCAGTGACGTCACGACTAGTTTCACTGGCCTGGGCGGGGCTAAACTCTGTTCACTTGAATGGAGCTTAGCCCAGGCTAGTGATACTAGTCATGACGTCACTGGGCCTGGGGTAAACACAGAGAAGGCCGCGGTGCTCCTGCACCGCCGCTGCCTTCTCAAGCAGCTGACCGGTGGGGATTCCGGACCGGTCGGACCGCCGCCGATCAGATGCTGATGATCTATCCAGAGGATAGATCATCAGTTTTAAAGAATTACAGAACCCCTTTAACCATTTAGGTGTTTCACAGAAATTGACATGAAACACACAAGAGAAAAAAAAAATAAAAATACATGGAAAACCTAATGTGATTGAGCTGAGATTGACAAAGTATGTAAACTGCTAGTGGTGCTTGGTCAATGATCACACAATCAAGGTGGTGCACCCGTTTTGGGTTCTGTTGCAGGTTTTATGTTAAGGCAGAGTCTTATTTAATACTCTGTGGTATCTCTCCTTACTGTGATACAGGCCGCCACTCTAACATTGTAATGGTCATACACACGGGATATCATCCTGTGGTCTGAGCTTTTTCAACTTGGACTAGTAGTTCAGCCAAGGAAGCTGTTGGCTGCTGTGCTTGGGAGATCCGTCACCCCAGACATTCTCGATGGAGGAAAGATTTGGCAATCAAGCTGACCAGGACTGCTTCTGGATACCCTGAAGAGCAGTTTGCTCAGGAAGTTTTGTTCACTTGAATTTTTTATTTTTTTTTATTATTCAACATCATTTGTCCCACTTGGAGACTATGAACTTGCACATCGCTTGTACAATACACTGCAGTAGTTATCTACTTTGGGTATTGGGTTAAAAATTGGGTATTGTTTATATTACAGAGAAAATAGTTAACCATGTTTCCCCCTTAACTAACATCAAAAGTTAGTTGGTTAATTTATTCTGCAAGTTGTAGCAGTTAAAGGGCTATAGCGCATACAGAAGTGGCTACACATGGTGAAAAATGATAGCAGAAATTATACTTGCCTTGCCTATTCCCTGCCACTGCAGTTCTGACAGTGCCAGGGCCTCCAGTGCTTTTCACATCCTGCTGATGCCTTGACACGGCAGAAAATGCTCAACCAATCACTGGCAACAATGATGACCTGCCTCAGTCTATGATTGGCAGAGGGACAATCCCATCCATTTCCATCCATGTTGAGACAAAAACAGGAAGTGGAGAGCAGCGGACAGCTCACATACCAAATGTTATTATTAGTTTCCATAATAACACAGAAACGGATACAAAAAGGAGAAAAATATCAGTCGTTGGTTTATACTTTATTTGTGGATCCACTCATGGCCATGACACAAAAAGCTTGCTATAAGGCTACTTTCACACTAGCGGCAGGGGTGTCTGGCAGGCAGTTCCGGCGGGTGAACAGCCTGCCGGATCCGTGCTGGCGTGCGGCCGGATCTATGCTCCGTCTCCATTTACTAAAAGAGGTGGCTGGACTAAAATTATGACATGTTGTCGTGATTTTCGGCCTTAGGCTTCATTCACACGTCCTGTTTTTCTTTCCTGATTCGATCCTGATTTTTCTTAGGACCCATTGAAATGAATGGATCCAGATCAGGATCGAATCAGGAAAGAAAAACAGGACGTGTGAATGGAGCCTTAAAGAGACCCTGTCGCCACGAAATGCAGTACAATCTCTGCAGGCATCATGTTTTAGAGCAGGATTAGCTTAGATTGATATATAGAAAACATAGTAACAGTTTATGCGGCCAAAAAAAGACATCTGTCTATCCAGTTCGGCCTGTTATCTTGCAAGTTGATCCAGAGGAAGGCAAAAAACCCATGTTAGGTAGAAGCCAATTTTCCCCACTTTAGGGGAAAAAATTCCTTCCTGACTCCAATCAGGCAATCAGAATGACTGCCAGGATCAACGACCTATCTCTAGTAACTATAACCTGTAATATTAATAGCAAACAGCAAAACTTATAATTTATGCATTTAAATCTTCTCTTTCTCAGTTAAGTTCAGTGGAGGCTGTCTTATCACTGATTGATGGCATTCTCTGATTAACAGAGTATGTTGAATCTTTATTCACAAAACTGTCAGTCTTTCACTCCTTAAGTTCTATAACATGCTGTCCCAGCATTTTGTGGTTACAGGTTGTGTTTCAGGTGGTTTTCTGGGTCTTCTATATTGATGATCTATCCTCATTATTGGTCATCAGTAGTGGATCAGTGAGTGTCCGACACCTGGTACCCAAATGGCTTAAAGGAAATGTCATCAAAAAATTACCTATTGCTTAACACCTTCCTGGCATATAATATACTAGTACGTCATAGCGGGAAGTGACTTTGACGTACTAGTATGTCATGCTGATCGGGCAGGCACCAGAACAGTGTGCGCCCGATCAGTGCAGGGTCCTGGCAGTCACTGTATCCAGTGACATAGCTGTAAAAGCCGATGCTGGCGAATTAACCCCTTCTATGCCGTGGTCAGTGCTGGGTCTCTTTGCTGCGGTGACGGGGACCTGATGGGTGAGAAGGCAGCCTTGCACAGGCATCTGGGCTTGCCTTCTACGGAAACCTAGGAGATCCAGCCCCTGAGCCTGGGTCTCCTAGGCAACTGTCAGTGTATTACACTAGTGTAATACAATGACAGGCAATGCTTTACAATACACATGAATTGTAATGCATTGCAGAGGGGATAAGGTCCCCAAAAGTTGAAGTCCCAGAGTAGGACAAAAATTAATAGTATGGCTTTCAGAAAATGGAGACACAAAAACCTGATTTTTTTTCAAAAATGCTTTATGTAAAACTGAAACAAAAAAAAAAATTAGACATATTTGATATTGTTGCATCCATAACAGCTTGCTCTTTGACAGTGATGACGAACCTTTTACAGACCAAGTGCCCAAACTGCAAGCTAAAACCCACTTATTTATTGCAAAGTGCCAACACAGCAACTTAACCTGAATTTTACAGTCCAATATACAGTCATGGCCAAAAGTTTTGAGAATGATACAAATATTAATTTTTACAAAGTCTACTGCTTCAGTTTTTATAATGGCAATTTGCATATACTCCAGAATGTTATAAAGAGTGATCAGCTTAACAGCAATTACTTGCAAAGTCAATATTTGCCTAGAAAATGAACTTTATCCCCCAAAACACATTTCAACATCATTGCAGCCCTGCCTTAAAAGGACCAGCTAACATCGTTTCAGTGATTGCTCCATTAACACAGGTGTGGGTGTTGATGAGGACAGGGCTGGAGATCAATCTGTCATGATTAAGTAAGAATGACACCACTGGACACTTTAAAAGGAGGCTGGTGCTTGGCATCATTGTTTCTCTTCTGTTAACCATGGTTATCTCTAAAGAAACACGTGCAGTCATCATTGCACTGCACAAAAATGGCCTAACAGGGAAGAGTATCGCAGCTAGAAAGATTGCACCTCAGTCAACAATCTATCGCATCATCAAGAACTTCAAGGAGAGAGGTTCCATTGTTGCCAAAAAGGCTCCAGGGCGCCCAAGAAAGACCAGCAAGCGCCAGGACCGTCTCTTAAAAGTGTTTCAGCTGCGGGATCGGGCTACCAGCAGTGCAGAGCTTGCTCAGGAATGGCAGCAGTCAGGTGTGAGTGCATCTGCACGCACTGTGAGGCGGAGACTCTTGGAGCAAGGCCTGGTCTCAAGGAGGGCAGCAAAGAAGCCACTTCTCTCCAGAAAAAACATCAGGGACAGACTGATATTCTGCAAAAGGTACAGGGAGTGGACTGCTGAGGACTGGGGTAAAGTCATTTTCTCTGATGAATCCCCTTTTCGATTGTTTGGGACATCTGGAAAACAGCTTATTCGGAGAAGACGAGGTGAGCGCTACCACCAGTCTTGTCTCATGCCAACTGTAAAGCATCCTGAAACCATTCATGTGTGGGGTTGCTTCTCAGCCAAGGGAATCGGCTCTCTCACAGTCTTGCCTAAAAACACAGCCATGAATAAAGAATGGTACCAGAATGTCCTCCGAGAGCAACTTCTCCCAACCGTCCAAGAGCAGTTTGGCGATCAACAATGCCTTTTCCAGCATGATGGAGCACCTTGCCATAAAGCAAAGGTGATAACTAAATGGCTCAGGGAACAAAACATAGAGATTTTGGGTCCATGGCCTGGAAACTCCCCAGATCTTAATCCCATTGAGAACTTGTGGTCAATCATCAAGAGACGGGTTGACAAACAAAAACCTACAAATTCTGACAAAATGCAAGCATTGATTGTGCAAGAATAGACTGCTATCAGTCAGGATTTGGTCCAGAAGTTGATTGAGAGCATGCCAGGGAGAATTGCAGAGGTCCTGAAGAAGAAGGGTCAACACTGCAAATATTGACTTGCTGCATTAACTCATTCTGTCAGTATAAGCTTTTGTTACTCATAATATGATTGCAATTATATTTCTGTATGTGATAAAAACATCTGACAAACACACATAAAAACCAGAGGGCAGCAGATCATGTGAAAATATAATATTTGTGTCATTCTCAAAACTTTTGGCCATGACTGTAGTATATAATCCATTTAGCTATAATAGCCTGCCTGCATTCAGTGCGTTGCCTGTTCTGTTTATAGCGCGCTTTGTGCTGATGAATAGCAGGAAAAGTCTAAGGCATATTGGTACACCATAGACTTTTTCCAGAGTGCGAGTGCCCACAGAAAGGGCTCTGAGTGCCGCCTCTGGCACCCGTGCCATAGGTTTGCCACCACTGCTCTATGAAAATAGCAGTGGTGTCAGTTGCAGATTGTAAAAAACTAAATATAAAAAATGTGCCAGAACAGCCATTTTTTGGTTACCTTGCCTCACAAAAAACATAATATAGAGCGATCAAAAATCATATGTACCGCAAAATAGTACCAACAAAACTGTCACCTTTCCCGTAGTTTCCAAAATGGGGTCACTTTTTGGTAGTTTCTACTCAGGAGGTCATCAAATGTGACATTGTGCCTAAAAACCAGTCCAGCAAAATCTGCCCTCCAGAAAATAGCGCTCCTTTCCTTCTATGCCCTGCTGTGTGCCCCTACAGCAGTTTACGACCACATGTAGGGAGTTTCTATAAACTGCAGAATTAGGGTAATAGATTTTGAATTGTTTGGCTTTTAACATTGCGCAGTTATAGAAAAAATGGAAAACCTGCCATTTTCCTTTAATTTTTGCGGAACACCTAAAGGTTTAACAAAGTTTGTAAAATCAGTTTTGAATAACTTGGGGGTGCAGTTTCTAAAATGTGTCCATTTATGGGTGTTTTCTATTATGTAAGCCCCACAAAGTGACTTCACAACTGAACTGGTCCTTAAAAAGTAGGTTTTAGAAAATGTATCAAAAATTTTAAGAATTCTAAGCCTTCTAATGTCCTAAAAATATAAAGTGACATTAACAAAATTGTGCTAACATAAAGTAGACATTTGGGGAATGTTAAGTAGTAACTATTTTATAAGGTATCCCAATCTGTTTTAAAAGCAGATAAATGGAAATTTTAAAATTGTGAATTTTTCCAATTTGTTGGTATATTTTGGATTTTATGTATAACTAAAGGTGAAATATATTGACTCAAGTTTACCACTATCATGAAGTACAATGTGTCACAAGAAAACAGTCTCAGAATGGCTTGGATAAGTAAAAGTGTTCCAAAGCTATTACCACATAAAGTGAAACATGTCAGATTTGCAAAAAATACCTTGACCTTGGGTACAAGGAGTTAAATCACATTTTTATATTTAACATATTTTAAAATAATTTTTGATATTTTTAATTTTCCATGTCAATATCTAAATTTAAACAAAAGCCATAAAATCCTGCAGTTTTTGCTCTGGCCACTGTCTAATAATAGGTCTGTACAGACCACTTTACTGCAGATAGCTCCATATCTATACACAGAGGTGATATCATTGCAGGCAGGATTAAAATGACTGATAATTCACAGTAGGTGATTGTCAAAGCTTATCTATTGTTTCCTTGTACAATGATCTCTGCACAGGTCACAGAGCATGCCTAGAAATCTCTCCCCCTTCAGTCCATTGTGTCTATTCAGTCCTTGTGCTTTATAAATGCTGTTAAAGGGGTATTCCAGTTACCATAAATATAACTCATGTTTTAGACTAATTCATCATGAATCATTACCTAATATAATGTCTATTTCACATATTTACCCTTCAGTAGTTATAAAGTACTTTTCTTCCCCTGCTACCCACGTAAATTACCATGGCACCGACGTGTAGTTCTGAGCCTTTGTCAGATCAGGCATGCTCAGTGTGCTGCTATCAGTTCTATAGCAAAATGTTAGTGTGCTGCTGATTACTGAGAAGAGGGGGCGTGTCTGGACTGTATATCAAGCAGCCAATAAGTAATCATCAACACTCATGAAACAAGCAGAAACTCACAGCAGGAAAGCTATGGATTGTGAGGATTGTATTTTTGTGAGGGAAGATCAGGAGCCATGATACTGTCAGTGTGCCGCAGGCTCACATAGGAGCTAGACAAATGGATTGCAAGGTAAAATGAAGCTCTGGTTATATGTATAGGTAAGGGTTCTGGTTGGGTCACAGCTTGCAGCCTTAATGCAGTTCATCAAAAATTAAGTTACATTACCGAAATACCCCTTTAAGTACATCTCAGGCTAGATGGCAGCCCCCATAATGATCAGGAAATAGAATTAAAAAAACTACAATCAGAAAATAAAAAAAAAATTAGAAGAAAATGATGTGTGCTACTATCTGGATATAACTGGCAGAAAAAATGTTGGCGACACATTTACTTTAAACCACTTAAAATATCATTCGGTGTGGATATTTATGAAGGGGTCAGGGCCGTGATCTATCAACATTACTATTATTTTGTATGTACTTGTCTTGTTATGTGCTGAATAAAGCTTATTAACCCCTTCAAGCGACAGCCAGTTTGGACCAAATGCCGGAGCCCCATTTTTCAAATCTGACGTGTCACTTTATGTAGTAATAACTTTGGAACGTTTTTACTTATCCAGGCCATTCTGAGATTGTTTTCTCGTCACATATTGAACTTCATGACAGTGGTAAATTTGAGTCAAAATATTTCATTCTTATTTATAATAAATACCAAATTTACCAAAAATTTAGAAAAATTAGCAAATTTCCAAATGTCAATATCTCTGCTTTTAAAATACATAGTAACACCTCCAAAAATAGTTATTACTTTACATTCCCTATGTGTCTACTTCAGGTTTGGATCATTTTGAAAATTACATTTTATTTTTTTGGGACGTTAGAAGGCTTAGAAATTTAGAAGCAAATCTTGAAATTTTTCACAAAATTTCCAAAACCCACTTTTTAAGGACCAGTTCAGGTCTGAAGTCCCTTTGTGAGGCTTCCATCATAGAAACCACCCAAAAATGACCCCATTTTAGAAACTACACCCCTCAAGGTATTCAAAACTGATTTTACAAACGTTATTAAACCTTTAGGGGAATTAAAGGAAAATGTAGCCAAAATTTCAGAATTTCACTTTTTTGGCAGATTTTCCATATAAATCATTTTATGCCGAGAATAAAGGAAGGGTTAACTGCCAAACAAAACTCAATAATTATTGATTACCCCCCTGATTCTGTCGTTTACAGAAATGCCCCATTTGTGATCATTAACTGCTGTACAGGGACACGGCAGGGCGCAGAAGGAAAGGAACGCCAGGGCAGATTTCACTGGAAAAATTTTAAGTTGCCATGTCACATTTGATGCACCCCTAGAGTAGGAAACTCCAAAAAACCCATTTTGGAAACTATGGGATAAGTTGGCAGTTTTGTTAGTACTATTTTAGGGTACATACGATTTTTGGTAGCTTTATGTTACACTTTTTGTGAGGCAAGGTAACAAAAACTAGCAGTTTTGGCCTTGTTTTTTGTTATTTACAACATTCATCTGACAGGTTAGATCGTGTGATATTTTTATAGAGTAGGTCATTACGGACGCGGCAATATCTAATATGTATACTTTTTTTTTTATTTAAGTGTTACACAATATTTTTGAAGCACAAAAAAAAATCATGTTTTAGTGTCTCCATAGTCAGAGAGCTGTAGTTTTTTTATTTTTTGGGCGGTTGTCTCAGGTAGGGGCTCATTTTCTTCGGGACGAGATGACGGTTAGATACGTACTACGCCTTTTTGATCGCCTGCTATTACACTTGGATCTTGAAGATCCAGTGGGCTTGATGGCTATACAGTGCATTGCAATAGTCATCTATTGCAATGCACTGTATCAGTGCTACCATAAGGCTGATCAGACCTGAGGGTCTAATCAGCCTTAGGTACATGGCAGCCAGGACGCTTTTGTAAAGCGTCCGGTTGCCATGGTAACCATTGGGCCGCTGCCACTTACTTGCACTTTGGACGTACAGTTACGTCCAAATGCGCCAAGGGGTTAAAGGGTTTATCCAATATCATAAACAGCCCCCAATGTGCCAGGCCCCTTAGAGGGAGTATACTTACCCTGCTCCCTGTGGCGCTGCGGGTACCAGGAGCGCCGCAGGGAGTGGGGTAAGTATATTCCCTCTGTGGGGCCCGGCACATGGGGGGGCTGTTTATGATATTAGATAACCCTGTTTAAAGGGGTTGTCTCACTTCAACAAATGGCATTAATCATGTGGACGAAGGTAACACAAGGCACTTACTAATGTATTGTGATTGCCTCCTTTTTTCAATCACATTATACATTACTTGTTTCAAGGGTTTACGGCCACCACTACAATCAAGGCATGCTTGCTTACTTTAGGAAAAAGTGCCAGCCTCTATGGTGGCCCAGATCGTGGGAGCCCATATAGGTACGTGCTGCAGCTCCCGTCCTGACCACCTCATATCTGTGCTGCAGTGGTGGCTGTAACCCCTGGAAACAAGCAGTGTATAATATGATGGAAAATTAATCACGCGATGGAGGCAATATGGACAATACATTAGTAAGTGCCTTGTATTAATTTCATCTACATGATTGACATTGTCTCACTTCAGTAAATGGCAGTTGAGAGAGAGCCTGGTATACAAATGTGTGTTCCTCAACAATATATACACTACTCACAAAAAGTTCGGGATATTTGGCTTTCGGGTGAAATTTATGGAAAATGTATAATGTTCACGCTACAGTGATATTATATAATGAAAGTAGGGCATTTAAGTAAAAGCATGCAATGGTGATTTCCTCATCTCAAACAATTTATTAAAACAAAAGCCAACTCCAGTGGTGGGTATACCCTCACAAAAAATGTCAATGTCTCAATAACTTCTCATGTGGCCTTGAGCATCAATTACATCTTCACAACAACATCTCATGCTGTTAACAAGTCGACTTATTGTCTGCTGAGGCATGGCATCCCACTCTTCTTGATGGGGGCGGCCCTCAGGTCATTGAGGTTCTGTCGTACAGAATTACGAGCCTCTACATGGCGACTCAGCTGATCCCATATGTTTTCAATGGGATTCAGGTCTGAATAAAGTGCAGGCAAAACTATTTGAGGTACCCCAGTCTTCAGCAGCCGTTCCCTAATGCCTCATTCACACAGTCAGTGATTTCCATCAGTGATTTTGAGCCCAAACCATGTGCGGCTCTAAACATAGAACAGGTGGAGATCTGTTCCTTATACTTTATGTCTGTGGAGGCTCCAATCCTGGTTTTGGCTCACAATCACTGATGAAAATAACTGACCAAATATTGACATGTGTATGAGGCGTCCATGAAGATGTATTTAGGCCAGTGTTGCTCATGCAGACGCACACTGACTGGATTAATGATGTTATTCAAGTAGTATTGGCTCGTCACTGTACCATTCATAAAGTGTAGGGCAATTCTATATTGACTAGACACCTGTAACACCATTATTTTCTGGTGACAACAGTGGCTGATGCATAGTGCTCTCCTTGACATCTCCATCAACGTTGGTGGCCATAATTTCTGCTCAGCGTGGATTGACTTTCATCAGCGAACAGCACTGAGGCCCACTGGTCCCTCGTCCAGCGTAGATGCCCCCTGGCCCATGCAAGACAACGCCTGTGCCTGGTGGTGTGGTCAAGTCCATCTAGCACGCAGACCACGCTTATGTAAACAGTTTTGAATGGTCTGATATTAATCGTCTGGTTCCGCAGGGCGTTATTCACAATGAAGCGGTCATCACTGTGACATGTGGGATGTCAAAATATGAACAGCATGATGAGGAGGACTGTTTAAATACCAATTTTAATTGAACCAGGAAATGTATTGGGAAATTCATGGATCAAACACCTGTTGTTAATTATGCCTTTAAGCTCCTTGTTAGAAAACAACAATTTGTGCAATAAGTACTGAAACATTGGACACTTGGACATGTGCATTTAAAAGTTTAGAGAAGGTCACTTTAAGTTTACCTGTAAAAGTTAGAATGCATTTGAGGTTAACCCTGAAATTTCACTCACAAGCCAAATATTCCTAACTTTTTGTGAGTAGTGTATGTGTTGTTTAAGGGGTTCTCTTTCTCATTATGGAGAGCCCCTAGTATGCCGAGTACATATGCGCAGTATTGTAAGCCAGGCGATGCCCCTATGGGTTTCCAGGAAACATATTATTATAATTAACTTCCCTAAACCTATGTGATGCCACATGTTAGACATGATGATTTCTGTGGAAAATATATGCAAATTAAGTGGAGCATTGTCTAGTCTACAATAGTCATCACATATTTCAACTGGTCTCCATAATATAAAGAGTACCCACCCAGAGGTTCCCCTAAGGTCTTGCAACTAGAAAAGCTGTTCTCATCCACTTTGCTCTGATAAAGTGAGGCTGGCTTAGTTATTTTCCAAGCTTTGCTACATAAGCCTATTTAAAAGGCTGGGAAACATCTCTAGCAATCCACTGTGTGAAAATACAAAATACTATAAAAAAAAAGCACTTGTATAGATGTTGTGTTCCTTCTTCTGTTGTAAAAGTTAGTTGCAAGTAGTTAAAGCTCTTGATGTTTCATTTCACCCCAATGGCACAGCTGCTTCCTATTTACCTGAGGATTTATCATCAATGTAGCAAAAACATACAGCACCTTTAGCAGTTCTATTTCACTATTTTGTATCAACTTCAGAAGAACCAGAGACCTCCAAAGTAACATTTGACTGAGCATACTTGTTGCTCAATGTAACATGCTAGGGAGTTCTCTTTCTAGAAGGACAAGAGAATGCAGATCACATATCTTAAAGGGAGTCTGTAACCACAATTTCACCTTATACACTGCTTACATATCGCTGTAGCATAAATGTACATGAGTAAAATTGTACCTTTGTTCTGACATTGACCAGCAGCAGAAACACAGTTTTATTTATATGCAAATGAGGGCTCGCAAGTGCCCAGGGGTGGCGTTCAGGCTGTAAGTGCCCGGGCCGCTCTGTTTCTTCTTAAGTAACTCCTCCCCAGCCTCTTGCTTGGCACACCCTGTAAGCCCTTTGCGTCATCCAGTATGCTGGCCAAGATCCTGTGAGTGCCCAGTACACTGCCGGGCCCAAGCATGAGCACTGTAATGACCATTGTGGGCATCAGCATTGCTCCATGCAGTGCACATGCGCCGGCGGGATTTCGGCCAGGACACTAGAAGCAGTTCTTGGCTTGGTTTTGTGTACATTTTTGCAAAATAACATAGTGTAGCTGCATCTTGTGCAAAAACAAACAAAACTTGATTTGACTGCAACAAGTGAACTTACCGTTGAGGTATATTCACACACTGAGGTTGATAACTGCTTTGAAATGTGAAAAAAATGCATGCTGCTTTGCAACAGTTTGCACTGATTTTGTGATATGGTTATTGGCAATGCATTTTTAACAGGTAAAAACTGAGTGGACAATAATTTTCTCATGGCAATATTTTGCTCAGTATTTTTAATCCGTATTGGTAATCCAAAACTAAGAGTGAAATCTAACACAGAGAATAAGTGTAATGAAAACATGTGCTTATCTTCCGCATCCTACTGTTGACTTAGAAATACTGATGCAAAATACAGCCCAAAATACCCCAATATGAAAGTGCCCGCTTTAGCTGTCCCTTTTTATATGGAAGTTCTTCAGTCCTGAATGGAAATATTTAGGAGCAGCAACAATTTAGCTGTGCAGCCTTTGGCCTGAAAAGTCAGCTGAAAGTGAACAGCTGAAAGTATAAAAATAACTTAGTCTTAATTGCAATGCTACCAATTTTTTTTACGCTATGCTTATCTGCTTATTATTATGCAAAATGCGAGCCTCTAGTTGGAATGGTGTATAGTACTCCACTATTCGACTGTTGGGTAATGGCGACTGTATTCTTAAAGGGATGAACAGTTGGCAGTTTGACAAACCCCCTCTGTTTATATGTATTTATCTTTTTCTTTATACAGTGTCGAAGTCGAGGTTCAAGACTAAACATCATTATTATTGCTGAAGGAGCCATTGATCAGAATGGAGAACCAATTACATCTAATTATGTGAAAGAGGCAAGTTCTTTTATTTTTATTTTTTTCACATAAAACATACAGGAGGAAAATAACTATGTAATATAACAAGGTATTTCCTTTCATGCAACTTCAAACTTTTATAAGTTTAGAAGGTAGAGATGTAGATGAGCCCCATATATAATTACAGATTATGGATATTGATGAACTTTTGCAGTGTATAGTATACATTAATATATCATAAAAAATCAGTTCAATAAATTTTTTCAAAACATTTAAATCAAATATAATTCAAAAGTCTCCCATACATAGTTGGTATTGCTGTGGCCGTAAATTTTCAAACTATTCAAATGCATAGTGAAGCCTGTAAAGATAATTCCCAGTGCCAGATTTATTCAGATGTGTTTTTTTTTTGTTACCTCAAAAAATAACATTAAATAAAAAAAATTATCAAAATGTCCTATTCACCACAAAGCGGTACTGATAAAAACTACAACTCAGCCATCAGAAAACAAGCCCTCTCACACCACCATTGATGGAAATATATAAAATGGCGGGTAACAGAATGTCAGTTTTGAAAAGAAGTAAAACATACCAAAAGCTGTATAAATGTATTATCTACATTATAATACTGACCTGCAGAATGAATTTGACATGGTATTTTGAGTGCACAATCAATGCTATAAAAATGAAACCCTAAGAACAATGAAACAATGCCAGAATTTTTTTTCCCCATTTCCACAAATAATTTTTTTTTCGGGGGCATGGCCTGACCGGGATGTGAGCGGCAGCTACCAGCGCGAGCTCCTGCTGTACTTAGTTTAGTATTTCGCTCCTTGGGAATTAACAGGTGGCTGCACGCCCTCTAGAAGTGTCCCCTTACTTGCCCAGGACTGTCCAGTAGTGGTCCCATGGCTGGAGGAGCCGCAAAAAAGAATAAGGAGGCGACTGGGAGTATGGAGCTCTGAGAAGCAATAATCAGAATCCACTAAATAAAAAGTTACTCTTGTGGTTAGTTTTAAACAAAACTTCTCTAGTATCACCTTTTTGTAGATCAAAATATTGGGGACATTTATCAAACTGGTATAAAGTAGAAGTGGCTTAGTTTCCCATAGCAACCAATCAGATTCCACCTTTCGTTTTCCAAAGGAGCTGTGAATAATGAAAGGTGGAATCTGATTTGTTGCTATGGGCAACTAAGCCACTTCTACATTACACCAGTTTGATTCATCTCCCCCATTGTTTTTATTATTTATATATATATATGATCCCTTTTTTTTCTGAACAGCTGGTTGTTCAACGCTTGGGATTTGATACCAGGGTCACTGTTCTTGGACATGTACAGAGGGGAGGAACTCCATCAGCCTTCGACCGTGTATTGGTAAATAAAAGTATTTAATATCGGTATTTGACCAAAGTCATGAAGCTCTACAAGCTGACTTTTTTTTTTTCCAAACTGTATCGTGCCATTACAACAATGTCCTTTACTAACTTCACAGCTGAAGCAGTGCTGTGACAAGATACTTAGAAGTCAGTATAGAAAGCTACTCAAACATTATCACCAATGTTCCCTCTAAGCCTTTGTAGCTAGTGAGTGGGAGATTTAGGGAGGTAGGTTCCTTCTAAATTGGGGAAATTCGAAGGTGCAGCAAATAAATACAGTACATTATGGCATATTGTGCCATAATTAGCTAGAGTGGTTTAAGGGGTTCTGAACCTGGATATAAGCTCTTCTTTTTTCTTTTACTATATATGAGTGGAGCATCGGAGTATTTCCATGCTCCGATGCTTCCACTTGTTACGCTGCATCGCAAGCCTGTGTTTGTTTACTGCCGATTACATACCGGGCTTCACATCACTATTTTAAGCAGAGACGTCCACCCAGCAGTGAGCCCAGTAATGTCACCGGCACAGATAGGTAGTTTATAGCGCAGCTGGAGACGGGTACTATGCTACTTAGCATAATGATGTGAATCCCGGAATGTCACCGGCAGTAAACAAACACAGGCTTGCGATACAACATGACAAGGGGGAGCAAGGAAATGCTCCACTCATATATAGTAAAAAAATAAAGAAGAGCTTACATCAACCACTTTAATGGCATTATGGTAACTCCACTATGGTCTGTGGCAGATTGAAGAGTAAAGTGTCAAAATATATTTACTAGCAGAAGGATGTGTGTCGTTAAAAGATATCAACAGTATCGCCAATAACAGTGACCTCTACAGCACCCTACTCCCTTAACAGTGAACCCCACATCCCCCTTAATAGTGATCTCTACAGTACCCCGCCCCTTAACAGTGAACGCCACAGCCACCTACCCCTTAACATTGACCCCCCCCCCCCACAGTGCCTCGCCTCCTTAAAATAGGATCTCCATAGCAGCCCATCCCCATAACTTTGACCTTCACAGCAGCCCACTCCCTTGACAGTGACCTCCTCAGGGGCCTGCCCCTTAACACTGCCTTCCATAGAGGACCATCTCCTTATCTGTGACCTCCACTGTTCCTTGCCCCTTTAACAGAGACCTCCACAGCACCCCGTTCCCATAACAGTAACCTCCACAGTACCCCACTCTCTTAACAGTGACCTCACAGTACCCTGCTACCTTAACAGTGACCTCCACAGCATCTGCCCCTTTAATTGTGGCCCCTGCCCCCTTAACAGTGACCTCCACAGTGCCCGCCCCTTTAACAGTGACCTTCACAGCGGCCTGCCCCCTTAACAGTAACATCCGCAGTGAATGCCCCTTTAACAGTGGCCTCCACAGTAGCTGCCCCTTCAAGGCTAGGGCTACACGATGACGTGTTGTGCAACATTTTGTCATACCAATGTCGAGCAACAATTTTAATAATGACAGGCTATAGTGTCGCACTGCGACTTATTGCGACATGCTGCGACACAACAAATTTTTGTGCAACTTTCACGTCGCAGCATGTTGCAGTGCAACACTATAGACTATCATTCTAAAAATTATTGAGTGACATTGGTGCGACATCAATGTCGCGTGACACATGTAGCAGTGTAGTTGTGCCCTATTTGTTGTGCGACTTATTGTCGTCGTGTAACCAAAGCCTAAAGCTGACCTACAGCAGTGAAGGAAAATGGCTGGGTTGTTATGTAAACCTGGTGTAAAACTTTATGTATGTGTGTAAGAAGCAGGCTGCGCCAAGGCCTGTGGGAGGTAAGCACTGAATTGTGTTTGGCGCTATTTACCTGAGCTCCTCAGCTGGCTGCTAATTACCTGGCTGGGTTGTTATGGAAACCTGCAGCAAAGCTGCGTGTATTTGCAGACTAAGGTCCTGCGAGCTTCTATTGGCTGATAAGGGACATGTGACCGTATATATGGCAGTTGGGATTTGAAGAGAGAGACTTTCAGGCTAATATTGGCTAATGCAGGTTATTCTTTGGGAATATCTGGGGAACGGTACGTCCTAGAGAGCTGAGACCTGGTCTAAAACCTTCCCGGACACCTGATGTACCTGTGTGCCGAATTTGGTGAAGATCGGTCCAGTAGTTTGGTCGCGCATAAAGAACAGACAGAAACTCATTTTTATATATATATATATATAAGAGAAATAGATACAATAAATTTCTCACATGCTCACTATGGAGGAAAAAGAGAAGAATGAAAGATATATTATATTTTTATAGTTTATAAAGCATGTCAAATTCGCAAATGAAAGGGGTTGTGACACCTCAGCCAGTGGCATGTAGAGAAAGTTAATACAAGACACTTACTAATGTATTGTCATTGTCCATATTGCATCCTTTGCTGGCTGGATTAATTTTTCCATCACATTATACACTGCTCATTTCCATGGTTATGACCACCTTGCAGTCCATCAGCAATGGCCATACTGGCAGACTATAGGAAAAAGTGCTGGCCTCTCTGATTGCCAGGACAGTGGGAGCTCACATACGCTGGTGCTTTTTCTATACTGTGCAAGCACGGCTATTGCTGATGGATGGGCACGGTATGGCAGGAAGTTGTATTACCTGTGCCAGAGTACCTCAAGGTACACCCACAGCATTTGGATTTATTAAAGATAGGACACCAGAACCGACCCTCACCCATAATGCCCTGGGGTTATTTTGTGTGACTCAAGTGACTTGTTTACAGAATTGTGGCATTGTTCTAAAAAAATAACAGACAAGCCTCCTTCAGTCTTAAAAAGACATGTGCAGGGTGTTATGCAGCAACAGTGTATTGTACCTAAAGTATAAGAACAATGACAATTGTGGCAGACCCATCCCAGTACAGAAATCAAACCCCAAACTAGACTGCATCCTGAATTATAATACACTGTCAGATCAAGTCCTGAAGCCATATAATGTATAGGGATAAATCTTGGATGTGGTACAAGAAACTAGCAGTAGACATTATACGGATATTATATAGACATTGTTTAATGCATACGTGCTACATCTATGTGAGGAACAAAGGAGACATCACTGGCGTTCCGAGAGGTGGTTCTCAAGGCACTGATATTTGGGGACTAGGAAGAGAGGGTCCCAGTACTTCTGGAAGTGAAGCCACATCCATTGTACTGTGGCAACACTTTCCTAGTAAGGTCCCATAAAAAATATTTTGTGTTTTAAAAGGGGGATAAGAAAGGACACCATTTACCATTGTTGAACCTGTTCCACACAATCCTGTGCATAGAGGATTACTTGAAAATATACCATACAGCCCTTGAACTTTAATTTTATTACGTAGTTGAACCCTCTTTTTATGATTTGCCTTGATGTATTGCACAGTTTATACACCAAATTAAATTTTGCCCCTTCCTTTCTGAACCCTGCTATGTGACGCATTATGTTCTAGAAAACACCTGTGGTGTAGGAATACTCACTACAAAACTAAATAAATGCCTTGAGGTTATTGTGCTGGTGGCCCGTGCCAACCACTGTCTTGCCCTTCCAAATGGGCAAGGGCGCCTTGTCACTTACCCAGCCTCTTCTCATGTTGTCCTGGCAGTCCTTCTGCTCACTAGAAAAAGGCTGTTCTGTTCTTAAAGCACTCTCTGGCTTTTAAAGGGTTACTTTTACACCGGAGGCCTCTGCCCACCACTGTCCCCCTAAGAGTGGGTGCCGCTTCATTTGCCCAACCTCTTCTCATGTTGTGCCGGCCTTCGGGACCCACTTGCCCTCCTCTGCCCACCAGCAGCGAGCCTCAGAACCCTCTTTCTGCTGCAGACTCTGCCCAGTGCTTTCTTGTCAGGCTTTACTGTTCTGTTTCTAGGACACACATGCACTCTCAGGCATTTACAGGTCCAGCCTGTGCACCATAGTCTTCATCAGCCAATGTGTAGTCACCTAAGGGTATTTAAAACACCTTCTCCCAGGGTAGGGCCTGAGCTTTAGGTTGTCTGGCTTGCTAGTTTCCTGTGAAAGTATGCTGATTTGTTTGTCTGCCCGTGTACGTACCTCTGCCTGTTTACCGACTCTGGTCCTCTGATGCCTGACCTGACCATTGCATGTTTATCATAATGACCCTTTGCTGCCTTAATTTTCCTTGGACTCATTTCACCCATTTGCACATATTTGACGGCCTGTTTCCCGACTACAAGTATTACCTGATCCCTCTGTGCTTTGCACCGTTGTCTGTGCTGGCACTATTCCAAGACATAGCATCCTGGTGGCTCCACTGCAGGAGCTCCACTGCAATCTGCAGGAGTTCCTATACAATTTTCTGCAGAGTCCTTGCACAGTCCTGCTCTGCCTGAACAATCCTGCCCTGGATTGGAACTTTGGGCAGGTTCTGTGTTGGGGATCTGCAGCCCAATGCCTGGCTATAGTTCTGCCTGTCCAGACTATACCGGTTCTGCAAAACCTGCAAGTGTTACTTGCAGCATATTCCTTGACAAAACGGAGGCTAAAATACTGCCTCCCCATTGTCCCTATGATTGTCCAGTCAACTTGATTCCAGGGGCAACACCTCCTTGTGATAGGTATTTCTCCACTATCTCTGCTAGAAACACAATCTATGTTGCACTACTTTGAAGAAAACCTGGAGAGGGGGCATATTTACAAGTCATCATCTCTGGCCAAAGCTGGATTCTTGGTTCTTGCTGGATGACATCTTTATGTTCTCAACAGACTTGCCAGACATGGTCTCCCATGGCAAACATGTCTGCACTGCACTCCAGCTTCTAAGGGAGAGTATATACTTGTATATCTTGCTCCTGAGGAAGGGGGTTTATTAACTTCCCCGAAACGCGTCAAGCTCGTTTTAATTGGAATAAAGCAACCTTCTGATGCTACATCCTGTGAGGTCCCTGTTGTACCACTCTGGGATAAGGAATCCATTACATCTGTCAAGGGATCTCAGCGAGGGAGGTGAGAGTCCGAGTGTATTGAGTTTATCTCGCACTCTCCTCCCTGTTAAAGTAAGTGGTTAATATACCATTTCAAAACCAGTATCTCCCTCACTCAGAAGTATGTCGTTTTTTTATGTTTTACTTTTTAATTCTTCACTTTGGAGCCACCACACTTCATATGTACTCTGTATATTCCATTTTTAAGTTTTATCTTGCTCCAAGGGAGAGTAGACTGTATACAAAGTTTGAGAAATGTGTCTGTGGGGGGGAAAAACAATCTGCCTTTTCTGGACTATGTTATATCTTAGCAAGGCATACAAATGGATCCCGAGACATTATCCACTGTGTTAAACTGGTCACAGCCCACCAGTCTACAAGCACTTTCTGGGCTTTGCAAACTACTATAGGCAGTTCATTCCACATTTCTATACCTTGACAGTCCTGGGTATCAATAGATCATGGTAGAGATCTATGTACTGACCCTTAAAGGGAGTCTGTCACCTCATTTTCACCAATATAACTTACAGCAGTGCCCCATAGAAGGTTGCAAACACTTTTACAAGCATAACTGTGTGCACTTTGTGTCTGTATTCCATGTCAAGGAAAAGCACTTTTATTAGGAAAACAGCTCCCAAGTGCCCAGCTGAAATTGAAAATAAAAACGCCTTTCACTCCTGACTCTGTTTCTAACAGCTATATCTTCTGATATAGTGGATATAATGAACAATTGCAGAGGATCCAGCACAGTTGAATAAAGTCCAAGAGCCTTTATTACAAAAATCCAGATACACGAATGGACATACGACACTCCATTTAGCTGTATTGACTCGTTTTGGATGATATCACATCCTTAGTCATAACTAAAAAACAGGATGCATCCTGGCCAAGAAATACTCTCTCACTCCTCCCCCAAGGTGGAACCAAAAGCTGGGGGGGGGAAGAAATAACCAGGTGACTAGCAAATCAAGGTACACCTGAAACTTAAACCAAGATGCAGCCTGTGTCTTAAAGTGCCAGACACACAAATATAGATATAAAATCAAAACAACATTGCTATTCACTATATATAATAAT
Source organism: Rhinella marina (assembly GCA_900303285.1). Classification (NCBI taxonomy): domain Eukaryota; kingdom Metazoa; phylum Chordata; class Amphibia; order Anura; family Bufonidae; genus Rhinella; species Rhinella marina. The sequence continues at coordinate 164,127 of ONZH01006542.1, read as the reverse complement.
ACATGAAAAAATGTAACAGTCACATATAAATAAATATTATGCATGAAAAGCAAGAAATGGCAAACCTGAAAATACACAAATTAATCATAATAATACATGAGTTTCTTGCACAGATTTAAACCATATGGGTGACGTGTATTTAGGTGGAAAATCCAGAAAGCCTCCTTTTTCAGAACCAGCTGTCTTATACTGCCCCCTATATGTGGATGTTTGATCTGTTCTATTGCAAAAGCACTGAAAAAACGCACTGAACGTGCATGTGTGTGAATAAAGTGCTTAGCGGCATTGGAAACATTGGACAGTGTAGGGTTGTCTACGTAACTGAGGTGATCTAAGATACGTGTTTTAAATTTCCTAGTGGTACTACCAACATAAGATAGATTACACTCAGTGCACCGAATCACATAGACTACATTTTCAGAATTGCAATTCAAATACTGATGTATATTAAAGGTATATTTACCTGAAGAATCCTTAAAGTTTTTCATAGGAATTGCATATCTACACGTTTTGCAAGGGTTCGATCCACATCTATAAAAACCCTGTTGATGTAACCACGTACGTACACTTACAGCCATTGCATTACAATACAGAAGTATTGTAATGCATTGTGCAGGGGATCAGAACCCCAAAAGTTGAAGTCCCAGACTGGGACAAAAAATAAAGTGAAAAAAGAAGCTAAAAAAATAAAGTTTTACAAAAAAATTAGTTTCAAGTAAAAAAAAACAAAAAAAAAACGTCCTTTTCCCAAAATAAAGTTAAAAAAAAATAGGGAAAAAAAGAAAAGTAGGCATATTGGGTATCGCCGCGTCCGTATCGACCGGCTCTATAAAAATATCACATGACCCACCCCGCTAGGTGAACGCCATAAAAAAATAAAAACTGTAAAAAAGCCATTTTCTGGTCACTTTGCCTCACAAAAAGTGTAATACCAAGTGATCAAAAAGACGTATTAATCCCAACACGGTACCAATCAAACCGTCACCTCGTCCCGCAAAAAATTAGACCCTACCTAAGGGCAAAAAATAAAAAAAATATGGCTCTCAGAAAATGGCAACACAAAAAAAAGATTTTATTCTGTCCATAAATGCATCTAATGTGTAAAACTTAACAGAAATAAAAATGTTAGACATATTGGGTATCACCGCGTCCGTAACAACCTGCTCTATAAAAATATTAAATGAGATGGCCTCCCGGGTGAATGCTGTAAAAATTTGTTTTTAAAAACTATGCCAAAACAGCCATTTTTCCCTCTTGCCTCACAAAAAGTGTAATTGCAGGCGATCAAAAAGGCGTATTTACCCCAAAATGGTACCAATCAAACCGTCATCTCGTCCCGCAAGGACAGTTAGAAAATGGCAACACAAAAACAAGATTTAATTCTGTTCAAAAATTAATTTACTGGGTAAAACTTAACAAAAATAAAAATAATAGACATATTGGGTATTGCTGTGTCTGTAACAACCTGCTCTATAAAAATATCAAATCATTTGCCCCTTCGGGTGAATGCTTAAAAAAAAAAAAAAGAAACTATGTCAAAACAGCTATTTTTTTCACCTTGACTCACAAAAAGTGTAATACCAAGCGATCAAAAAGTCTTATGTACTCCAAAATGGTACCAATGAAAACGACACCTCATCCCGCAAAAAATAAGACCCCACATAAGACAATAACTCAAAAAAATAAAAATCAATGGCTCCCGCAAACCAATCCATCAAAATCTGTGCCGCAAAATCCATATGGTGCTCCTTCTGTTCTGAATCCTGCCAGTGCCATGTGCCCCCCACAGCAGTTTATCACCACATATGGGGTGTTGCCGTATTCAGGAGAAAATGGGTAAGAAATTATGGGGTGCTTTTCTCCTGTTACCCCTTGTGAAAATGAAAAATTTGGGGCTAAAGCAACATTTTATTGGAAGAAATTAAACTTTTCATTTTCACAGCCAAGTGTTACCAAATTCCGTAAAACGCTTAGGGGATCAAAGTGCTCAGTACCACTAGTAATATATTCTTTAAGGGGTGTAGTTTCCAAAATGGGGTCACTTTTTGAGGGTTTCCACTATAAGGTTACGTCAGGGTCTCTTAAAATACAAAATGGTGCCTAAAAACCATTCTACCAAAATCTGCCTCCAAAATACATATGGCGTTCCTTTCCTTCTGACCACTGCTACGTGCCCATAGAGCAGTTTACCACCACATATGGGGTATTTCTGTAAACTTCAGAATCAGAGTAGTGTATATTGAGGTTTAGTTTGCTGTTAACCCTTGCTGTGTTGCAAAAAAAAAATATTAACATGAATAATCTACCAAAAAAGTGAAATTTTGAAATTTCACCTCCATTTTCCTTTAATTCTTGTGGAAGACCTCAAGGGTTAACAAAGTTTGTAACATCAGTTTTTTTATAATTTGAGGGGTGTAGTTTCTAAAATGGGGTCATTTATGGGTGGTTTCCATTAGGTAAGCCTCACAAAATCATTTTATAACTGAAAAATGGTTTGGGGAAATTGTGTTGAAAAATTGCTCTAACTTCCTAAAAAAATAAAATGACCCTTACAAAATGATGCCAACATAAAGTAGACATATGGGGAATGTTAAGTAATAAATAATTTATGGTATCACTTTATGTTTTAAAAGCAGAGAAATTGAAATTTTGAAAATTGAAAATTTTTCAAAATTTTGGGTACATTTGGGATTTTTTCATGAATAAAGGTGAAATACAGTGCAGACCAAAAGTTTGGACACACCTTCTCATTCAAAGAGTTTTCTGTATTTTCATGACTATGAAAATTGTAGATTCACACTGAAGGCATCAAAACTATGAATTAACACATGTGGAATTATATACTTAACAAAAAAGTGTGTAACAACTGAAAATATGTCTTATATTCTAGGTTCTTCAAAGTAGCCACCTTTTGCTTTGATTACTGTTTTGCACACTCTTGGCATTCTCTTGATGAGCTTCAAGAGGTAGTCACCTGAAATTGTATTCCAACAGTCTTGAAGGAGTTCCCAGAGATGCTTAGCACTTGTTGGCCCTTTTGCCTTCACTCTGCAGTCCAGCTAACCACAAACCATCTCGATTGGGTTCAGGTCTGGTGACTGTGGAGGCCAGGTCATCTGGCGTAGCACCCCATCACTCTCCTTCTTGGTCAAATAGCCCTTACACAGCCTGGAGGTGTGTTTGGGGTCATTGTCCTGTTGATAAATAAATGATGGTCCAACTAAACGCAAACCGGATGGAATAGCATGCCGCTGCAAGATGCTGTGGTAGCCATGCTGGTTCAGTATGCCTTCAATTTTGAATAAATCCCCAACAGTGTCACCAGCAAAGCACCCCCACACCATCACACCTCCTCCTCTATGCTTTACGGTGGGAACCAGGCATGTAGAGTCCATCCGTTCACCTTTTCTGCGTCGCACAAAGACACGGTGGTTGGAACCAAAGATCTCAAATTTGGACTCATCAGACCAAAGCACAGATTTCCAAAGGTCTAATGTCCATTCCTTTTGTTCTTTAGCCCAAACAAGTCTCTTCTGCTTGTTGCCTGTCCTTAGCAGTGGTTTCCTAGCAGCTATTTTACCATGAAGGCCTGCTGCACACAGTCTCCTCTTAACAGTTGTTGTAGAGATGTGTCTGCTGCTAGAACTCTGTGTGGCATTGACCTGGTCTCTAATCTGAGCTGCTGTTTCTGAGGCTGGTGACTCAGATGAACTTATCCTCCGCAGCAGAGGTGACTCTTGGTCTTCCTTTCCTGGGGCGGTCCTCATGTGAGCCAGTTTCTTTGTAGCGCTTGATGGTTTTTGCGACTGCACTTGGGGACACTTTCAAAGTTTTCCCAATTTTTCGGACTGACTGACCTTCATTTCTTAAAGTAATGATGGCCATTCGTTTTTCTTTACTTAGCTGCTTTTTTTCTTGCCATAATACAAATTCTAACAGTCTATTCAGTAGGACTATCAGCTGTGTATCCACCTGACTTCTGCCCAACACAACTCATGGTCCCAACCCCATTTATAAGGCAAGAAATCCCACTTATTAAACCTGACAAGGGCACACCTGTGAAGTGAAAACCATTTCAGGTGACTACCTCTTGAAGCTCATCAAGAGAATGCCAAGAGTGTGCAAAGCAGTAATCAAAGCAAAAGGTGGCTACTTTGAAGAACCTAGAATATAAGACATATTTACAGTTGTTTCACACTTTTTTGTTAAGTATATAATGCTACATGTGTTATTTCATAGTTTTGAAGTGTGAATCTACAATTTTCATAGTCATGAAAATACAGAAAACTCTTTGAATGAGAAGGTGTGTCCAAACTTTTGGTCTGTACTGTACATTGACTCAAATTTATGTCATGAAGTACAATGTGTCACGAGAAAACAGTCTCAGAATGGCCTGGATAAGTAAAAGCGTTCTAAAATTATTACCACATAAAGTGACACATGTCAGATTTGCAAAAATCGTCCTGGGATTTAAGGTGAAAAGTGGCTCGGTACTGAAAGGGTTAAAAGGGTTACAATTGATGTAATCCACAAACATTGGTATGGCAGACACATCGCCCTCCCATATAAACAGCAGGTCATCGACGTATCTGCCATACCAATGCAAGAAACCCAAAAAAGGATTATCCACTGTAAACAAAAAATCTTTCTTCCCAATAAGACATTACCAAATTTGCTAACGATGGAGAGAACTTGGCCCCCATTGAAACACCACTTATTTGTAGGTAATAACCGCCATTGAATAAAAAAAAGTTATGTTTTAACAAAAAAAGAGGTTACATCAATTATATATTGCTTTAATTCAATGGTATAATTACTGTAGTGATATAAGTGTTGCTCCAAGGCTGCTATTGCTGTTTCAAATGGTATACAAGTGTACAATGATGTGACATCGCACGTAAGCCAATTATAAGGGACACACCACCTCTTCTCATAAAAAACCCGTAATATATCAGATGTATCTTTGACATATGCAGGAACACGTTTTACCAAGGGCTGCAGCAAAGAATCCAGCCACTCCCCCAGCCTCTCAGTTAAAGGGGTATTCCCATCTCACAAATGTAGTTTGTATAGTTAGATATAGCCATACCAATATTATTACTAATAGAAGGTATTTATATAAAATGTACCGTTTAGAAGATTTGCCTATTTGTATATCCATTGTCCCATACACATCAGTCAGGCTGTTGCCCCTAGTTACGGCCACCGCGGCCATGTAGTAGTGGTGGTCGGCTTGCTCCTTTTCAAACCCGCTCTGAGGTAACTGCTGTTTTGTGAACGCACATCGCATGAGCATGCGGAGACACATCTTAGGGTACTTTCACATCTACGTTTTGGACGCTACCTGTCCAAAACGCAATGGTCAGGATCTGTCCAAAACGCAGACTTTATAAATGGATCCTGCTCCATAGAGATGAATTGATCTTGGAACAGGATCCGTTTCTCTGCGTTTTGGAAACACAGACAAAAATGCTACAACCCTAAGATGTATCTGCACATGCTCATGCAATGTGTGGTCACAATACAGCAGTTACCTCAGAGCGGGTTTGAAAAGGAGCAAGTCGACCACCACTACTACATGGCCGCGGTGGCCGTAACTAGGGGCAACGGCCTGACTGATGTGTGTGGGACAATGGATATACAAATAGGCAAATCTTCTAAACGGTACATTTTATATAAATACATTCTATTAGTAATAATATTGGTATGGCTGTATCTAACTATACAAGCTACAGTTCAGAGATGAGAATACCCCTTTAATGATCCAATTCCCAACACTATGGGGCGTATGGGAAGGGGGGGGGGGCTGATATTCTTATGAACCTTGGGCAAGGCGAGCAAGATGGGGGTTACTGGAAAATGAACATTCAAATAATCAAACTGATTTTGTGTGATTACACCTAAAGTGAACCCTTCAGTAATGAGGTCTAAATAAGATTTCTGAAAAGTGGTTTTAGGGTTACCTGTAAGCTTTCTGTATGTAGAAGTGTCAGATAACATATTCATGATTTGTTCACAATAATTATTTTTGTTCATCACTACAACACTCCTACCCTTGTCAGCCATCTTAAATACTAAATCACTCATTGCACCCAGTTCACACAGTGCATTTCTCAAAGCAGAAGGTAGATTTGACGTTTGTTGCCTAGTATTTTTTGCATTATCATATACCGTATTTTTCGCTCTATAAGACACACTTTTTTTCCCCCAAAGTAGGGGGAAAATTGCTGTGCGTCTTATAAAGCGAATACAAGTGAGCACTTCCAATGTGTATTAGGTGCTGGGACCCCCATCAGACCTCAGTACAGCCCACCCAGCCCCATAAGGATAAAATAAAACACTCTCACCTCTCCTGTGCCGTGGCTCTGCTCCGAGTCCGGTACGTCTCTCTTCTCCGGGCCGGCTCTGCACTGTCCTAACCGCGTACAACATCAGGACATAGTGCGCGCACTATGACCTGATGCTGCACGAAGTCAGGTGACAGTGCAGCGCCGGCCGGAGAAGACAGAGGAGCGCCGGAGCGGAGCCGCGGCGCTGGAGAGGTGAGAGAGTTTTTTATTTTATCCTTATGGGGCTGGGTGGGCTGATCTGAGGTCTGATGGGGGTAGAGTGGGCTGATATGGGGGCTGATCTGAGATCTGATGGGGCAGAGTGGGCTGATATGGGGGCATAGTGGGCTGATCTGAGGTCTGATGGGGACACAGTGGACTGATATGGGGGCATAGTGGGCTGATCTGAGGTCTGATGGGGGCAGAGTGGGCTGATATGAGGGCACAGTGGGGTGATATGGGGGGTGATATGGGGGCTGATCTCAGGTCTGATGGGGGCACAGTGGGCTAATATGGGGGCACAGTGGGCTGATCTGAGGTCTGATGGGGGCACAGTGGGCTGATCTGAGGTCTGATATGGGGCACAGTGGGGTGATATGGGGGGCTGATCTGAGGTCTGATGGGGGCACAGTGGGCTGATATGGGTGCTGATGGGGGCACAGTGGGCTGATATGGGGGCTGATGGGCTGATCTGAGGTCTGATGGGGGTCTGACATGGAGGACTGAGTGGGCTGATTTGAGGTCTGATGGGAGTCTAATGTGATGTCCTGAAATGTATGGGGGGGTCTGATGAAAAATATTTTTTTCTTATTTTCCTACTCTAATATCTGGGGTGCGTCTTATAAAGCGCAAAAATACGCTATCTTCACCAGTTCCTTCTCTAATAAATTCTGGAAGAGATCCATACTATCAGTGCGTGAATTGAGCGGATAAAAATACCGATTTGAAGTTCTAAAGTGCAATGAGTGATTGATGTCCCCTGACAAAGGTGGTGTGTCCAGACCCATGAAACACAATAATGTCTGTTCTTTGAATGTTAAATTAACAAACTCATTTTCATTCTCTGAAATAATTGTGACATCACGTTTCACATTTTCAGCATCAAAAAAATGCCGCTGAACAGTGTTGTCCCGCATAAATTTATTAATGTCAGAGTCCCATACATGTCAAAATCATTAGCAGGAGGACGGAAGCGGCTGCCTGCGCCCATGCAAGCACAGGGGAGCCGAGCGGTACAGTGCTCGTTACGAGCACGTTCGCTCATCTCTAGAACAGTCCAATGCACCTTTAATTACGTTCTCTGGTGTCGTGTTTTCGTGGAGTGAGCTTCTTTTGTGCTTCCTTCTAGCCCTCCGTTTTTTTGGAGATTTACTGATTTTATTACCATTCCTTTTTGGTTTTCTGAAGTAAGATAGATTGCCCTCCAAAGGAATCAGTCTTTTGCGAGTCCGACACATCCCCCTCAGTCAGATCTGATGGAGACTCCAGTGAGTCAAACTCTGAGGAGGAAAAATTTACACGAGGTGCTTGCTTTTTATTTTTTCTCCTAGGAGTTTTTCTTTTTTTCAATATTGACTTTGGAGTACAGGTCTCATTTTCACGTCTACCCCACTCATACACCTGTTTGGTTTTATAATCATGAATGTCTCTCTGAAATTTGGTGTGTTGATCTGTGTTATCTCCTCCTCAATTTTAGAGACTTGTTCACACATCTGTTTTTCCAACTTCTGATACTCATTGTTATTTTGGTGCTTGTTTTTTTGCATTTTGCATAGGTCCAATTGTTAACAAATATCAGAGAGTTTGGCATCCTCATATTTGATGATTAATTGCATTAAAGAAAGTAAACAATTTGACAAAACCTCATTCCATTCATGTAGAAAAACATCTGAGAACACGGTGGTAGGTACTTTTTTGATGCGTAAACCTCTAGGTATCAAAGATTTCTGTACATAATTTTCAAGCGTCATGCGATCCCACCATAAACGCATTTCTTGTATAGTCAATTTTCGTAACTCATGGAATTTAGACACCATATCAAGGTTTGCTGGACTCGCATCATCTGGCTGCAAAACAGCTTGGCTGCTTTAGATTCACAATCTCCGCCCAGTGAAGTTGCCATTTCTTTTCCCTGCTTTGGACTTTGATCTTCTCCGTGCTCCTCACCACAAGGTCTGTACATGGAGCCTGTTTATTTTCTATTTGATACTGGTGGACTGTTTTCACTCTGTCTTTTGAAATGGCAAGGTTCATAAGAATATCAGCCCCCCCCCCATATGCCCCATATGCCCCATACGCCCCATAGTGTTGGGAATTAGATCATTAACTGAGAGGCTGGAAGAGTGGCTGGATTCTTTGCTGCAGCCCTTGGTAAAACGTGTTCCTGCATATGTCAAAGATACATCTGATATATTACGGGTTTTTTATTAGAAGAGGTGGTGTGTCCCTTATAATTGGCAAATTGCGGATCCGCAAAAAAAACGGATGACGTCCGTATGGCATCCGTTTTTTTGCGCATCCATTATAACAATGCCTATCCTTGTCTGCAAAATGGACAAGAATAGAACATGTTCTATTTTTTTTGCGGGGCTATGGAATGGACATACGGATGTGGACAGCACACAGTGTGCTGTCAGTATTTTTTTGCTGACCTATAGAAATGAATGGGTCCGCAAAAAATGCGAATCGGAGCCCGCAAAATATATTGTCATGTGAAAGAGGCCTTATTCAATGACAGTGGTGGTGTTTCAATGGGGGCCAAGTTCTCTCCCTCGTTAGCAAATTTAGTAATGTCTTATTGGGAAGAAAGATTTTTGTTTGCAGTGGATAATCCTTTTTGGGTTTCTTGCATTGGTATGGCAGATACGTCGATGACCTGCTGTTTATATGGGAGGGCGATGTGTTTGCCATACCAATGTTTGTGGATTACATCAATTGTAACCCTTTTAATTTACGATTTACGTTTTTTTCTCATCCAGCTTGCATTAACTTTTTGGATATTACTTTGATGGGTATTCCTGGTCAAATAATACAAACATCTACATATCAGAAACCAATTGCGGGTAACACCATGTTGCGGGGCGAATAGTCGTCATCCGCTACACACAATCAAGTCTATACCAGTAGGTGAAATGATCCGCGCACACTGCAATTTTAGCACTGATGTTCTTATTAAAAAAAAGAGGTAGATCAGCTTTTTTCACGGTTTTTGGCAAGTGATTATCCTCTGTGGATGCTACAGAGAGCCGTGACTATTGCTTATAACAAGGATAGATATTCCTTGCTCTTTGATAAACATAAACATAACAATTTGTGTATTTTTCAGGTTTGCCATTTCTTGCTTTTCATGCATAATATTTATTTATATGTGATTGTTACATTTTTCCATGTATTATATATAGTGAATAGCAATGTTGTTTTGATTTTATGTCTATATTTGTGTGTCTGGCACTTTAAGACACAGGTTGCATCTTGGTTTAAGTTTCAGGTGTACCTTGATTTGCTAGTCACCTGGTTATTCCCCCCCCCCCCCAGCTTTTGGTTCCACCTTGGGGGAGGAGTGAGATAGTATTTCTTGGCCAGGATGCATTCTGTTTTTTAGTTATGACTAAGGATGTGATATCATCCGAAACGATACAATACAGCTAAATGGAGTGTTGTATGTCCATTCGTGTATCTGGATTTTTCTAATAAAGGCTTTTCTAATAAAAAAACCAATGTGGATAAATAGAGCTGTAAAGAAAGCAATACATGACAAACAGAAAGCATTTAAATCACTAAAACAAGAGGGGAGCGAGGAAGCATTGAAAAACTATAAGGAAAAATATAGAATATGTAAAAGACAAATAAAAACAGCCAAACTAGAGACCGAGAGATTAATCGCCAAAGAGAGTAAAACTAACCCTAAAATGTTCTTTAATTATATAAATGGTAAAAAGTATAAACCTGAAGGTGTCTGCCCCTTACAGAGTAATGAGGGGGGAGTTGCAGAGAGCGATGAGGAGAAAGCAAAGCTACTAAATATCTTTTTCTCCTCTGTATTCACTGAGGAAAATAAACTATCAGATGAAATGCAGAATATAAAAGTAAATTCTCCATTAAAAATGCCCTGTCTGACCCAGGAAGAAGTAGAGTTGCGTCTTAAAAAGATTAAAATAGACAAATCGCCAGGACCGGATGGCATACACCCCCGTATCCTAAGAGAATTAAGTAATGTCATCGCCAGACCCTTATTTCTGATATTTAAGGACTCTATACTGACAGGGAGTGTTCCACAGGATTGGCGCATAGCAAATGTGGTGCCAATATTCAAAAAGGGTCCGAAAACAGAGCCCGGGAACTATAGACCGGTAAGTTTAACATCTGTCGTGGGTAAACTGTTTGAGGGTTTTCTAAGAGATGCTATCTTGGAGTACCTCAATGAAAATAAGCAAATAACTCCATATCAGCATGGCTTCATGAGGGATCGGTCATGTCAAACCAATTTAATCAGTTTCTATGAGGAGGTAAGTTCTAGACTGGCGAATCAATGGATGTCGTATATCTGGACTTCTCCAAAGCATTTGACACAGTACCACATAAAAGGTTAGTATATAAAATGAGAATGCTTGGCCTGGGAGAAAATGTCTGTATGTGGGTAAGTAACTGGCTCAGTGATAGAAAAAAGAGGGTGGTTATTAACGGCACATATTCAGATTGGGTCACTGTCACTAGTGGGGTACCACAGGGGTCAGTATTGGGCCCTATTCTCTTCAATATATTTATTAATGATCTTGTAGAAAGCTTGCACAGTAAAATATCAATTTTTGCAGATGACACTAAACTGTGTAAAGTAATTAACACAGAAGAGGACAGTACACTGCTACAGATGGATCTGGATAGACTGGAGGCTTGGGCAGAGAAGTGGCAGATGAGGTTTAACACTGACAAATGTAAGGTTATGCATATGGGAAAGAATAATGCAAGTCACCAGTACATACTAAACGTTAAAAAATTAGGTAACTCTGACATGGAAAAGGACCTAGGAATTTTAGTGAACAGCAAACTAAGCTGTAGAAACCAGTGTCAGACAGCTGCTGCCAAGGCCAGTAAGATAATGGGTTGCATCAAAAGAGGCATAGATGCCCGTGATGAGAACATAGTCCTGCCACTTTACAAATCACTAGTCAGACCACACATGGAGTACTGTGTACAGTTCTGGGCTCCTGTGACCAAGGCAGACATAGCAGAGCTGGAGAGGGTTCAGAGGAGGGCAACTAAAGTAATAACTGGAATGGGTGGACTACAGTACCCAGAAAGATTATCAAAATTAGGCTTATTCACTTTAGAAAAAAGACGACTGAGGGGAGATCTAATAACTATGTATAAATATATCAGAGGTCAGTACAGAGATCTCTCCCATGATCTATTTATCACCAGGACTGTGACTGTGACGAGGGGACATCCTCTGCGTCTGGAGGAAAGAAGGTTTGTACACAAACATAGAAGAGGATTCTTTACGGTAAGAGCAGTGAGACTATGGAACTCTCTGCCTGAGGAGGTGGTGATGGTAAGTTCACTAAAAGAGTTCAAGAGAGGCCTGGATGTATTTCTGGAGGGTAATAATATTACAGGTTATAGTTACTAGAGATGGGTCCTTGATCCAGGGAGTAATTCTGATTGCCTGATTGGAGTCAGAAAGGAATTTTTTTCCCTAAAGTGGGGAAAATTGGCTTCTACCTCACAGGGTTTTTTTGCCTTCCACTGGATCAACTTGTAGGAAAACAGGACAAACTGGATGGACAGATGTCTTTTTTTTGGTCTGAACCTGTCCGTGCATGGTAGTGCTGTGCCAAGGGTGAGCTGTAGGCGCTTTTCTTTTCCCTGCAGTGGATATAATGCTATGATTCTGGTATAGTTTGAAAGATTGGAATGCCAGCTTTCAAACAAGGTCATATTTCTAGTGGCTACCAATGCTAAGTTATGAGCAGCTAAAGCAGACCTCCCCTCTTCAGTCTGGTTTGATTTGGGCACTTGGAGCAGCAGAGCTGGGCACTTGGGAGCTCTTTTCCAGCAGAATAAAAATGCTTTTCCTGGACATGTAATACAGACACAAAGTGCACACAGGTATGTCTGGGATGTGTATGCAATCTTCTGTGGGGCAGTGCTCTTAGTTATATTGGTAAAAAAGAGGTGACAGACTCCCTTTAATATATTTATATGTAGTCATTAGTGCGCAGATGGATCGCAAGAAAAGTCCAAGGCATATTGGTACACCATAGACTTTTTTCCAGCATGCGGGTGCCCACAGAGGGCTCTTAGTGTTGCCTCTGGCACTTGTGCCATAGGTTCGCCACCACTTGGCTAGACGATCTGTCATTATCTTAGAAATCAGCTTTATGTCCTGGTCAATCAGGGAAATGGGTCTATATGATTGGGGATCCAACGTGTCTTTGCCTGGCTTAGGCAGCAGTTTGATATAGGAGGCACTCGGGATCTCACCTGTACTCTAACTGGCATGAAAATAGGCTCCTAGGACGGGTGTGATAGAATCGACCAGAATATTCTAAAAATCCCCCATAATAGCAAATCGGGGCCAAGGGCTTTAGAGTTATAGAAACTATGTATGAGAGAAGGCAAAATCATGGCACTCAACAGTTAATTTGCAAAATCAGAAGGACGCTTTATTTGGTATCCACATTGTTAAATAAGGCCAACGTTAACGTTTCGGTCCTCCCGGACCTTGATTACGGCCTACAATATATACATTAAACACAATTAGTAAAAGACAATATGACAAAATTAGTCACAGTTAACAATTACAAAGCACAAGACATATAATACATTATATACAATGTGACACAAAATAATGAACAGTTGTACACTGTTAGTGATAGGAGTCTGTCAAAAAATTCCAGATTTTAATAATTTTATTATCTTGGATAGTATTGTTCTGTCTGCCACTTTGCATATTCTGGCAACTTTTTTGACCGACTCCTATCACTAACAGTGTACAACTGTTCATTGTTTTGTGTCACATTGTATATAATGTATTATATGTCTTGTGCTTTGTAATTGTTAACTGTGACTAATTTTGTCATATTGTCTTTTACTAATTGTGTTTAATGTATATTTTGTAGGCCGTGATCAAGGTCCGGGAGGACCAAAACATTAACATTGGCCTTATTTAACAATGTGGATACCAAATAAAGCGTCCTTCTGATTTTGCAAATTAACGGTTGAGTGCCGTGATTTTGCCTTCTCTTGGCTATTGGGAGTTCTCCCGATCACAGAGCACAAATTGATACACTTGTGGTGTGCCAACCAATTTGTTTTTGTTTATAGAGACTATGTATGACTGCCTTTATTTCTTCCTCAGTAATCCTTTTATTCAGCTCTAATAGTTTGTCTGGGGAAATGGAAGTTAAGGATATTTCATTGAGAAGAGTTAAACCTCCATGCGAGGACGCATTAGTAGAATATAAAGTGGCATAAAACCTCTGAAAAATGTAATTGATCTCACGAGGATCAGATGTTGGGGTGCCTTCAGGTGAACGAAGTGTCTGTATGTGATTGAGGCGATGCCTCCCTTTGGCCAGTCACGCATGGACTCTGCTCAACTTATTACCAAAGCGTAATCGTTTCTCTTCCATAGAAGACCTCTGAAAACACTCCCTCCTTTCTAGCCAAAGATTGAATACATGTTTGGCTGCCACCTATCTGTCTGAGTTCATTACTGGCCGTCTCATATTTCTGAATGAGCTGTGCGCATTATAGAGGTGAAATAAGAGATAAGCTTCCCTCTAAGTAGTACCTTGGCTGCTGCCAAAAAAAGAGATGGATCATCCCTATGAGAGGTATTATCAGTCTCATATTCCAGCCACCAGCCTTTAAGCAGATCACGGAATGTCTCATCTTCCGCCATATAGGCAGGAAAGCACCACAAGAAGTCTGAGCCTTTGTGGTGGAATTATGTACCGTAATAGAGATTGGAGTGTAATCGGAGATGACCAGATTGTGAATGAGAGTCTCCAGAACCCTACTTGCCAGACAAATGTTTATGAAAAGATAATCAGTGCAGGAGAAATTTGTGAATTCCCTGTCGCTTGGATGGGATATACGCCAGACATCCTTAAATGAGGGGTAGCCAGTAGTTACAGCAGGCATTTGTCATGAGGTCTGGCTGGTATGTGAGGGTTAGAGGAATTATTCCTGTCCTCCACTGGAGTCCAGACTGAATTAATGTTACCACCGACTATCTTAAGCTGCACCTCATCAGTGAGGAGTCTAGCCTCCAAAGAGCGGAAAAAGGCTGCATTATCTCCATTGGAGCCGTAGATATTATACACCCTCCACTTTTCGCCTTTATGCTGGAATCTGATATGTGTCCACCTACTCTCTTTAAGGATCTGTGGAAACATCAATGAGAGAGAAAGAGTCAGGATAATGGTTCCCCCTTTATGATTATGGTACAGAAGCCTCATATACATGTCCTACCATTCAAAACCCATGAGGTTCCATATATGTTATTAAAAAAAAAAACACACACACCAGGAATAGCAACCTTGAACAGGGTTTCCCCTCCACCCCTGTGAAGGAATCTTCACACGTGTAAGAAATAAACAAGAAAAGATACGTGACAAAAGCATATGGACATTCAAATAAAGAGACCTCAAATCCCACAATGCCGTGGCATGTGGTTCAATGGAAAAAACACTATCCATCAGACATGGCTGGAGGACTTTTTTCCGAGGAAAAGAGATAGCAGACCCCCCACTCCCGAGAACTCTGTACATTCTGGAATCAGCAGTCTCTATATAAGATACTTTGAGACAAGTGTCCACCTAGGTCTCATGACAGTGATGTCAACAAACATTGCCTGCTCAAAGGAGAGAAAAAAATAATAAAAAAGCGGAGAAAAAGAAAAACTCAACCATCAAAGGAGTTGCGACGACTCTTCTTGGCTTGTCTTCAGGACTTTGAGGTACTTGCTGAAGCTCTTGGAGGCGTCTGTGGTGCTCTAGGGTTTGCTTTTTTGCTTGGGGAATCCACATAGGCCAAACAAGGAAAGCCAGGTTTCCTCGACACCTGACTGCCCGCCAGTGGGTTAGGTGAAGAGGTAAGGTTAGGGTCCTGGCCTATCCTATGTGCTCATTCGACCCTGCAGCAATTGCTGCTGGGAGATCTTCCTCACACAGTTGTTGTAGATCATTGGATTTCACAGAAGACCTGTGCAGCGCTTAGACTGGGCATCTGTAAAAAAAAAACCCATCTAATGGGTTAATTCAAGTAATATAGAATAGTTGTATTATGACAGCTAGTTTGTGCAGCTCACCTTTTAACCTGTTCGTGATATCCGCCATACACCTACATCAGAAGTTAGCTGGTGACTGTTGTATTATACGTCAGACACCTGCTAGCAATGTCCATGATATGAGAACACAGATCACATACATTTAACTGCTCAGGAACTGTGGTCAATTGTGACTACAACATCTGAGGGGTCATTTACTGGGTAAGGGCATCTCCTGGTGCCTGAAGGGATTGCGGGAGCCATTCAGTTGCTACAGGGGCCAGGAGCCTTCTGAAGGGCGCAATTTCACCACAATAAGAATTTTTCCCAGCTTCCCAACATTTTCTATGGAATATTAAATAGTGCCATTAGAAATTACAACTTGTCCTGCAAAAAACAATCCCTAAACTGTAAAGAAGTTTTGGCTCTTGGATAGCAGGGAATAAAAATGAAAACTGGCTGTGTCTTTAAGGGGTTAAGTATGTAGGTGTTCTCTGAGAAATGCATATTTGATGAGTCTTTTTATAGGATTTATCATTTTAAATGTTTCTTTATTACAGAGCAGTAAAATGGGCATGGAAGCAGTTATTGCTTTGATGGAAGCAAATGCAGCCACTCCAGCCTGTGTGGTTAGTCTGTCTGGTAACCAGTCAGTGCGGCTGCCATTGATGGAGTGTGTTCAGGTGGTAAGTATTTTCTGACATTTTTGTAGCACTGTAGAGACATGTACTGTATGTAAACATATATTTTGTGTTCACTTAGATTGTCTGTCTTTTCTATCAAGATCTGGAACAAGTACTGTAATTGTGACAAAGTAGTACTATAATAAGCAGCTCCGAGATCAGTACAGCTTCCTTATTTTTATTTCTATTTTATTACATTTTAGAACAACAGAACTTAGAAAACAACCACAGCAACAACCACAGCTCAGGGGCACATAGCTACACAGTAGACATAAATAGCCATACTTCATTATATGACACCCTGAGTTTGACAAATGTAGTGTGTCTATGACTGTTAAAGAGCAACTATCTCCATTGAACATAATAATTTGTATTACAAATTTAAAAAAAGAGGATACTAGACCAAAAATTATACGTTATAAATGCCGTTTTATTAGAAAACCACATTGCAACATATTATGGTGGTTATTAGAGATGAGCGAATTTCGTGTTATGAAATTCGTTCATGCTTCGTTTGGTGGTAAAAGATGAATTACGTTATGGATTCCGTTACCATGGACCATAATGCAATTCTATGATGGAATGCATAATGGAATGAAATCTTATCTGAATACAGCAAGATATGGATTATTTTGGGAAATGTCTAACACAAAGACAAATCCTCATAAAGCGGTATACCAACAATCATGGTGAACCAATGAATGAAATTACCTCTGACCCAGACAGAAACTTCTCTATTGAAAAAACTGAATTCGATGAATATATTTGGAACATTTGAAAGTAATTTGAAAAATGAACTTTTTCACAATCTTGACGCTATGTTTCTAAATATTTATTTAAAAGAAAATCTGGCACCAAGGGGTTTGAGGATGGCCATCCCACCCACTTTTGACGGAGACTCCGTTTTCTGTTATGAGTGGGATGACTATCTCAACCAATGTGCAGCTGGCCTGATGAGGCTTATTCTCAACAAGAGAGAAGCACTATCAGTCAAACTAGCCCAGGACATTGAACAAAACATAACAACTCTACAGAAATATAAATCCCATCCTGATTTCTCTAAGATTAACCTCTCCCTAACTAATAAACTGTATCATATGGAATCAGATATCCTAGCGAAAAAATCCAAAAAACTGCATAGGGATAGAGATGACAAAAATGGAGGCAAGTATCGTGACTGGAAAAATAAGGGTACAAAAAAGCCCCACCAGACCGAAACAAATACCCCTGCTGTACGGGAGAATACTCATCGCCATGCACCATATATGCCTCACCCAAATCAGTTAGGACAAAGAAGCAGGCTTTTTACCAATACCAGACATCACAATTATCGTCAACGTAATAAGCCCTACCAACAACATACAAACAAGGATCTCAACAAAAACGACACAGGTGGATCTTCTACAGCTATTACACCTAGTGCCCACCTACATGTAGAAAGCAACACTTTACCTACCACTAACCAATACTCACCAAAGAGTAACATTTCTTGCAGTACTTCTTTATCTCCTAAACATGCAATAATGACCACAACCACCACCCCAGTACATATTACTACACCATCCGAACTACCTACCAACATTCATTCCACCAGCATTCTTGATCTTCCTACTGATCAATTTTTAGAAAAATTTCGCTCTCTAAGGGAGAAATACAATCTTACAAAAAAAAGGCTTGCTGTGAGACCAAATATTCCATCACCTACCTCGGCACCAGGGTCTCCCCTAAATACTCCCACCAATACCTCCATACTTATTTCCTTTGATGACATCAGCACCTATCCGTCACCTACCCCCAAAAATTATACTTCTGACAAACCACCCACCATTACAATCGACAATACCACTGCTAACTGTAATGCCACTGTCCCTTTTTTATCTCATGCAAAACCTACAGCACCTCCTCCTGTATTAAGAACGCCAGTAATTCACAACACACCAATAACCTACTTCTTCAAGCCGACACCAGGAAAAAGAAAAATAGATTCAGAGGCAAGAGAGGAGGCAACCAAAAAAGGCAAAATCACAACATAACCAAGCACCTACCCCCAGATCCCAATGATTTCAGTACAAGTCAACAAACCATAAAAATATTTAATCTGTCTAAACACACATTAACACCATATAAAATAGTCTCCTACAAAAAGGCCTTTCCTTTTGCCCAATGAACAATGTTAATCCATTTGAACTCTTCATGGATATTTAACAATACAGGAGGAAATTAACAATCAAACGCCATTTTGAAATCGAAAAAACGAAAAAAGGTAATACAGTCAAAAAAAAGTAGAAGCAATAGAAGATGGTGACCTCATCACCTCTTTATACAAACATCAACAGGTTAGGCCCAAGTCCAATTTTTTTCCAACATATAATGAGGGCCATTTTATCCCCACCTTTTTTGATGTTGTATCATCTGAATGCAAAACACTATCTAACAACAATAACCTACGCATATCATCTAATAATCTCACAAAAAAAGAAAAAATAGCACTAAAATCTTTAAAAAATAACCGAGACATAATTATTCGACCAGCAGACAAGGGTGGTGGCATAGTGATCCTTGACTTTGAAGAACATGAACAAGAAGCTAACAACATCCTGAGTGAGGCATCCTATTATAAGAAAATAATAGACGACCCCTTTCCCGACTTGATGAAAAAACTGAATAATTTGATTGATGAAGCTTTTCTAGAAAAAATTATAAATAAAAAAGAAAAAAGATTCCTAATACCAAAAAACCCCAATACCCCTTATTTTAATTTTCTACCTAAGATACATAAAAATACCCAAAAACCGCCAGGTCGTCCCATTATATCCAATACAAAGTGCGCAACCAGCAATTTATCCCACTTTCTAGACCTGTTCTTACAACCCCACGTTAACCCCTTCACGACCGCCATACGGCTATATACGTCCTATCTGCACATGCCCCGTGCAGATAGCACATATATAGACGTGCAGGCGGCCCTTTAATCCCAGTGCTGATCAGCACTGGAATTAAAGCTCCTGCTCCTGCAATCTAGCAGGAGCAGGTCGGGTCCCGGCTCACAGACAGAGCGGGGACCCTGAGTAGAAGACAGGAGCGGTTTATTACCGCTTCTGTCTTCTCCTAAGCCAGAGGAGAGACTTACCTGCTCAGCCGACGCAGCAGGAATGAAGCGGCAGCGCCGCTTCCTGTGTTAGTCCCGGCGGTCACGTGACCGCCGGGTGTCTCGGGGCCAGAGCAGTGCTGCAGGGTCTAAGGAGACCCTGATCAGCTCTGCCTGTGTGTAATGAGCCCCCAGGGGGCTGTTTTCCCCTGTAACTGGGGCTCCTGTGGATGCCCCAGTTACAGTGGAAACAGTGGGAAAAAAAGAGTGTTAAAAAAAGAAAGAAAAAAAAGTCAGTCCTCCAGAGGTCTTTTAACTCCTTCACGCTATATGACGAGTATACTCGTCATGGAGCACTGCTATTTAATGCTCCATGACGAGTATACTCGTCATTACATTAAACTGTCACCATGTCTGCTGACATGGTGACAGTGCTGAGACCCCGGCTGTTACTTACAGCCAGGGGTCTCAGCTTACCAGCCCGGGACCAATGGGGGCGGTCCCGGGCTAGCGATCGCTGTGATTGGCTAGTCTATACAGACTAGCCAATCACAGCGATGGCATGCTTTTTAATGTAAAAAAAATAAATAATAATGAATATGTATATATTATATACATATAATATATATGTATATAATATACATGTAATGTGCGGGGGGGGTGTAATGTGCGGCGGCGGGCGGGCGGACGGGCGTATGGCGGCGGCATCGCCGCCGCATTGATTTTCAGGATGGAGAGCGGGTGAAGCAGAGTATCAGCATACAGCTGATACTCTGCTTCAAACTGCTGACATCGGTGCTGGCGCCGATGTCAGCAGTTTAACCCCTTCCATGCCACGGTCCGTAGGGACCGCGGCATGGAAAGGGTTAACAGGGAGGGAGCTCCCTCCCTCTCCCATCGGCGCTGCGGTGCGCTGGCAGCGCCGATGGTGTGGGCTGAAGAGGGGGAGGAAGCTCCCTCCCCCTTCCATCGGGACGCTGTTCTGCTCTGGCAGCGTCCCGATGGTTACCATGGCAACCAGACGCTTTCAGAAGCGTCTGCTTGCCATGGTGTAAGCTAAGCCTCATCAGGCTCCAGCTAAAGGCAGGAGCCTGACAAGGCTTAGCAAGAATGAAAATACACTGCAGTACACTATACAGTGTACTGTAGTGTATTATAGAACAATGAGACCCACTGGTTCTTCAAGAACCAAGTGGGTCTGAGTCTAAAAAAGTGTAAAAAAAAAAAAAAAGTTAAAAAAAAAAGTTAAAAAAAGTTTTAAAAAAATCCTATTTTTCCCCCCAAAACTCAAATTTAAAATTAGTAAAAAAAGAAAAAAAATACCCCAATCATGTTAGGTATCGCCACGTTCGTAACAACCTGCTCTACAAAAATATCACATGCCCTGACCCCTCAGGTGAACACCGTAAAAATAAATAAATAAAAACAGTGTCAAAAAAGCCATTTTTTGTCACTTAACATCACAAAAAGTGCAATACCACGCGATCAAAAAGGCGTATGCCCCTTAAAATAGTACCAATCTAACCGTTACCTCTTCCCGCAAAAAATGAGCCCCTACCTGAGACAATTGCCCAAAAAATAAAAAAACTACAGCTCTCACACTATGGAGAGACTAAAACATGATTTTTTTGTTTAAAAAATGATATTATCGTGTAAAACTTAAATAAATAAAAAAAACTATACATGTTAGGTATCACCACATCCGTAACAATCTGCTCTACAAAAATATCACATGAGTTAACCCCTCAGGTGAACACAGTAAAAAAAATAAAATAAAAACAGGGTAAAAAAAGCCATTTTTGTCACTTTACGTCACAAAAATTTTAATAGCAAGCGATCAAAAAGGCGTATGCCACTCAAAATAGTACCAATCTAACCGTCACCTCTTCCAGCATAAAATGAGCCCCTACCTGAGACAATTGCCCAAAAAATAAAAAAACTACAGCTCTCACACTATGGAGAGACTAAAACATGATTTTTTTTGTTTAAAAAATGATATTATTGTGTAAAACTTAAATAAATAAAAAAAACTATACATGTTAGGTATCGCCACGTCCGTAACAACCTGCTCTACAAAAATATCACAGGAGTTAACCCCTCAGGTGAACACAGTAAAAAAATAAAAATAAAAACTGAGCCAGAACAGCCATTTTTGGTTACCTTGCCTAACAAAAAGTGTAATATAAAGCGATCAAAAATCATATGTAACCCAAAATAATATCAATAACACTGTCACCTTATCCCTTAGTTTCCAAAATATGGGCACTTTTTGGTTGTTTCTACTGTAGGGGTGCATCAGGGGGGCCTCAAATGGGACATGGTGTCTGAAAACCAGTCCAGCAAAATTTGCCCTCCAAAAACCATTTGGCGCACCTTTCCTTCTGCGCCCTGCTGTGCGCCCATACAGTAGTTTACAATCACATGTGGGGTGTTTCTGTAAATCGCAGAATCAGGGTAATAGTTTTTGAGTTTTGTTTGGCTATTAACCCTTGATGTGTTCAAGGAAAAAATGTATTAAAATGGAAAATCTGCCAAAAAAGTGAAATTTAGAAATGTCATCTCCATTTTCCTTTAAATCTTGTGGAAGACATAAAGGGTTAACAAAGTTAGTAAAATTAGTTTTGAAAACCTTGAGGGGTGTAGCTTCTAAAATGGGGTCATTTATGGTGGTTTCTATTATGTTAACCCCACAAAGTGACTTCAGAACTGAACTGGTGCTTAAAAAAAATTGTTTTGGAAAATTTCTTAAAAATTTTAAGAATTACTTCTAAAATTCTAAGCCTTCTAACGTCCCCAAAAAATAAAATTATATCTACAAAATGATGGTAACATAAAGTAGACATATGGGAAATGTAAAGTAATAACTATTTTGTGAGAAATCACAATGTGCCTTAAAAGCAGAGAAATTCAAAGTTTGAAAATTACAATTTTTTCCAAATTTTCTGTAAATTTAGGATTTTTTAATAAATAAAGGTGATTTATATTGACTCAAATTTACCACTGTCATGGAGTACAACGTGTCACGAGAAAACAATCTCAGAACGGCTTGGATAAGTAAAAGTGTTTCAAAGCTATTACCACATAAAGTGACACATGTCATATTTCCAAAATTTGGCCTGGTCCTTAAGGTGAAAAATGGCTATGTCATGAAGGGGTTAATGACCTCCTGGGGGACATATTAGTTGTCAAAAATAAATTAATATATAAGTAAAAAAAAAAAAATAAAAAACAAACAAAAAAAGTGTAAAAAAAAAAAAATTAAACACGCAGTCGCCAATGAAAACAGTCACCATAGTTGCCCCGTCAAATAAAATCTATACATGCTATATGTCAAAATGATCATCATCAAATAGGGAACCCATTGCAATAATTAATTTGTGCGTCAGTTTTAATATTTAAAAAAAAATCTATAATTAAAAAAAAATCCTTTTTTTTAATAAGAATTAGCGTTTTTTGTCTAAATTAAACCTAAAAAATATAAAATATCTTAAAAAAAACCATTCTAATAATAAGTCCTAAGTGTCAAGTAAAAAAAATTGCAAAAATTATTTTCGTATTCAAACGAAAAAAAAAAAATTAGGGTCACTAAGCCACCATGTGCCCAAATCACAAAAAGTTGCCTGGACATTCAGGCCTTTTATAGGTCCGGTCATGAAAGGGTTAAACAACTTCCTAGTTATCTCCATGACTCAAGGCAATTGATATGTGAACTCCAGCATATAACTTGGCAGCCCACCTTTGCTCTACTTACCCTAGATGTGACCGCACTGTATACTAATATTCAACATGACCTGGGCATTGATTGCGTCCATAATTCACTTATGAAAGACCCAGAACTGAAACAACCTCAAATAAACTTCCTTATTAATAGTCTAGACCTTATTTTAAAAAAACAACTTTTTCATATATAATAATACCACCTATCACCAGCAAACCGGTACCGCAATGGGTACGAAAGTAGCACCGGCTTTCGCAAACATTTTTATGGGCGCCTTTGAAGAGATCCATATTCACAATAACCAGGCATACAGCGACAAAATCATATAGTACAAGAGATATATAGATGATCTGTTCTTCATCTGGAATGGCGATGAACAATCCGCTATGGCCTTCTGTCATTATTTGAACACTCTAAATTACAATAAGACTACAATTGAGTTTCTCGACATACTCATTTCCACCAACAATAATATTATAACAAACAAAAACATATTTTAAACCGGTTGACACCAACAGCTACATTCATTACACAAGTTTTCACCATAAAAAATGGCTGAACAACATACCTTATGGTCAATTCAAACGCATTAGACGTAACTGCACTAATATAGCTGACTACAACACACAAGCGAAGATACTGAGCAAAAGATTCAGGGAAAAAAATTATCCAAAAAAACTGATATCTGATGCATATAAAAAATGCGCCCTCATTTCCCAACAAGAATGCCTGCAATCTAATAGTGACAAAAAAACTAATAGTGAATTTACCAATCTGGTCACCCAGTACGGTATGGCTAATCACAAAATAAAACATACTCTTTTCAAAATTTTGGTATATTCTCCTTCAGGATCCGTATTTGGCAAAACACCTTCCGAGCAAACCAATAATCACATACCGGAGAGCACCATCAATAAGAAGCCTTATCGCACCCAACAAATTGAAACAACATCAACATCTGAAAAACACAAGTCAGAACAAATTGCCACAGCAAATGGGAAGCTATAAATGCCATCATAATCGTTGCCTCTGCTGCAATACCATATCTCATAAAGCCGAATACTTCCAATCGAGATCTAATGGTACCACCTTCCAGATTAAACACCGCCTCACATGCCAATGCTCGTTTGTTATTTATTTAATAGTGTTCATGTGGTTTACAGTATGTGGGACGCACCACACAACCCCTCCACTGCCGATTAAACCAACATCGCTATAATATCCAACGCCAGTACAGCAAACACAGCCTATCTAGACATTGCTCATCCACCATAGACAAACAAAAACATCCTATAAAAATCACACCCATTGACTTTATTCAATATAACCCTTACAACCGGTTCGATCTATTACAAAAAAGAGAGGTTTTTTGGATTTATCAACTGAACACCATAGTTCCATTTGGACTGAATGAAATATCGGAAACTGTACTATGATATGAGTCTAACCCCTCTTCTATAGACAGGTTTAGATATCTATATTCATCTTTTTTTTTTTTTTTCAATTATTTCACCATTTACATATATTTATATATATCTTTTCCATATACTATATCTATTGACTGCTAATATACCACAGGTTTTTCCCCTCCTCCCCATATATAGCGACAGCTTACATATATAAACTACACGAACTGAGTAATTGAGCTCCCTACAACGCTGGTTTCTCTTATGCAGCTATAGGGGCAGCGATCTCTATCTCCAATATGGAGCGGACCTCTAGTGCTAGACCAGTACCGCTCCAAATCACGTCACTCGCGTCTTATCGCGAGACCTTGCCTGCATTTCACCGCAGCATGAACGCTGCCTTCTTAAAGAGACCATCATATTCTTGCATCCATATATACATGCATCCTCAGCTGATCCACCTATGAGACTATAATATACACAATGAATGTGCCCTACATCTCTCTGTGTTTTAAGTGATAGATCTATATGTATGTATATATATATATATATATTTTTTTTTTGATATTTATTATTTTTATAATTATATATATGTGCATCCATATTGGCGAAGCTTGTCGTGGTGGTTGTGGCTCTGCACATCCACTAGGGGTAAGCGCATTACTTTGTTTTTATCCCTTTCTTCTTACATTTTAATTAGGCACTTTTGACGCGTCACTCTGTTTCTTTTTGTATTTTATATATTTTATATACTCTGACTTTGTAAGAAAGTTTATTAAAAAAAAAAAAAAAAAAACACGCCCATGGCCACGCCCCCTTTTCACTCTTGGCGCCAAAAACGGCTTTTTAAATGTACTGTTGTTTGCACTATGTGTTATTATTGTCCTGAAGAAGGCGGCACTGATCCTCCGAAACGCGTAGACATCATTCCAATAAACATCTACTTCTCCATCAATATTCTGGTGATGAGAACTCCTTACACAGTGCCACTCCAAGTGATCTGATCTTCATCATCCTTTATACCTTACTTACACTGGAGGATTCTGCCCAGTGTGTATCTGTGGATCACGGCAGCAGTGAGGGACTTACTATCCGTTTAGCTGGTCGGTTTGATAATAACCAGCTGAGTCGTCTATAGTAGTTGTGGCTTCTCACAACTACAAAGGGTAAGCAGAATTTATTATTCTTT
Source organism: Rhinella marina (assembly GCA_900303285.1). Taxonomy (NCBI): domain Eukaryota; kingdom Metazoa; phylum Chordata; class Amphibia; order Anura; family Bufonidae; genus Rhinella; species Rhinella marina. The sequence goes on along the minus strand of ONZH01006542.1, from coordinate 138,443 downwards.
ATCCTTAATTTGCCTATTGACACCGCATATGTGGCGCGCACAATCTCTTTTTGTTTCTGCATAATGGAATGCCTTTAGAGGCATTCCGTTATTCATTCCGTCATAATAGAAGTCTATGGCCTGCATAATGGATTCGTCCCGTTTCCGTTATGCAGGGGAGTCCTCGTGTATAATGGAGACCGGACAAATCTGTTGTGCAGGCCATAGACTTCTATTATGACGGAATGAATAACGGAATGCCTCTAAAGGCATTCCATTATGTATTCCATCATAGAATTGCGTTATGTTCTGTGGTAACGGAATCCATAAAGCAATTCACCTTTTACCACCAAACGAAGCGTGCACGAATTTCAAAATATGACATTCGTTCATCTCTAGTGGTTATCATTATAATACATGGATGACATCAAAATAAATATCTATCTATAATTAAAAAATACATGTAATAATCTCATGACAGTAAGACTGCAAAAACTAAAAAAGTCAAAAAAAGAAAATAAAAAAATGATTAAGGTCTGATGGAAGTCAAACACATCTTCGGTGTGCACGCTTCAGTTTAAGTTACTTTGTAAGTACTCCAGCGAATTTCGTATACAATGAGTGTGGTTAATATTAACAATATGTGAAGATCTGTTTTTTTTTGGGTTTTGTCAATTTAAATGTTAATGCGTCCTGCCACCAACCACCCCCCAGATGAAGCAGTTGGCTAAAAGAGTGTCTGTTGTGGTGGCTGAGCCTTGCTTTTGTACCAATGATGTAGGTGCTCAGAATTGTGATTAAGTGGTACGTATATCCTAGGCACTGGCCTGTTTACTGTGCTGTTGGATGGATTTGATATTATGTGCATATATTTTGGATGCAGGCTCACCTGCTTCTTGTTATCTGTATGAAGTCTGGCATAATTATGTTTTAATGTTGTTTTCTAATAAACGGGTGGGGGAGATTTATCAAACTGGTGCAAAGTAGAACTGGCTTAGTTGCCCATGGCAACCAATCAGATTCCACCTTTCATTTTCCAAAGGAGCTGTGAAAAATGAAAGGTGGAATCTAATTGGTTGCTATGGGCAGTTAAGCTCATTTTCCTTTACACCAGTTTGATAAATCTCTCATCTGATTTTTGGTCTAGTACCCTCTTTTATGGTTTGCTGATATGGTTTGGTTTGTTTTGGTACAGTGTGGCCATTTACTTGAAATAGGGGCTTACATTTTGGTTGATATGTATGATATATTACAGTATGAAGAAGGAAGATATACATAAACATGCAAGAAATTACCATTTGAAGCATAGTGACTGTAATAGTTAGTAATTCGAAGAGCACTGTTTATGAGAGAGGCCATGTGGTGACTGTCAGCTCAGCCTGCTGGACACGTGTAGGATATGCCCCCAGATTACAGGCTTCTGTGTGTTACTGCTCACAGTGTTTCTCCTGTGCCCGTGTTCCTAACATCACAATCTGTGGAAAATGGATAGCTTCCATGTAAATTCTGGAGTTTTTTTTCCTCACTCCCATCAATAGAAAAGGCTATTCTCTCATCTGCAAAAGCGTACAAGAATAAGACGTGCAGTGAAATTCTAAGATCGGACAAATAAGTAGCTCCAAGTTGTAGGGGAGTCCAAACTGACAGAAGGCAGGGCAGCACACGTAGGCAGGGCCAGCAATATCGTAGTGCAACACAAAATACCACAGTGCTGTGCTATGACCATACTGAGGACGGTGATACAGTAGAATTCAGAAGGGACCTGCGGCTGCTGGATAAGTGCATAAGTATCTGATGCATCAGACCGTTATGTATCTGGCCAGCGGCCATGAGGAGGGCTTGGGCATCCCCCTTGGCATCTGCCCACCTGGAAATTTCACTGCAAGGTATATGACCAGTCCGCCCCTGCTTATGATACTGTAGCATCTGCCAACATTGTGCAGGCTGCAGCCACTCTCAGGTCATGACAAATGTGGCATATTGTCAGAGGTATTGGTTTATCATATGCAGCAGGGCTCAGTCTGTCAGGTCCATCAGGGCCATATGATATAGCACATGTGGGAGAGTCAAATGTAGCACAGCTCAGTCTGTTGGATGTAGGACAGCTATTTCTGTAAGGGTACATTCACACGTCCGTGTGTGTTTTGCGGTCCGCAAATTGCGGATCCGCAAAACACGGACACCGGCCATGTGCGTTCCGCACATGGCCAGCTCTATTATAGAAATGCCTTTTCTTGTCCGTGGATTTGGACAAGAATAGGACATGTTCTATATTTTTGCGGGGCCACTGAACGGAAGTGCGGATGAGGACGGCACACTGTGTGCCGTCCGCATCTTTTGCGGCCCCATTGAAAATGAATGGGTCCGCACCCGCGGACACATTCTGCGGACTTGTGACTGGAGCCTTACCCGTAGGAAATATGAGCAGGTCACAAATAGCAGACATAAGATTGTTAAGCATATACTAGTGCAGATTTTTGCAGGGAACTGAATTTTGGGTCTGCTTTACCTGGCATACAAACAGAACACATTCGATAATAGGCTGTAAAACAGCCTCAACGTTACATCTTTTGAGAAAATATACACCATCAATTTCCATCGGAGCTTCCACCGACCTTGCGCTGAGAACCAACGCTGTCACTAACAGCCGGTTCTTAGTACAGGAGTGCTAGTGACAGCCCTTAACCCACCTCAGCTGTAGCGGCACCCAAACTTGTCTCAGCAGACTGAGGCCCTGCACTGCCCGCTGTCAAAAAACAGTGGGTGGGCATTAAGTGTTTGAAGAGCACCTGTCAGCAGGATCAACCCTATTAACACAGGCATGCTGCCTGGAAAATCGGTTGCTGCATTGCAGAGAAAGTCAGTTTATTCTTTACTAGCAGAAGAACCCAGCTTCGCCCGGGCATATTTAATCTACTTCATTTAATGTTTGTGTGTTGTTAAAAGATATCAACAGTGACCTCTACAGCACCCCGCCCGCTTAACAGTGACCTCCACAGCCCCCCACCCCCTTAACACTGACCCCCCCCCTACAGTACCCCGTCTCCTAAAAATGGGACCTTCACAACAGCCCACCCCCTTAACTTTGACCTTCACAGCAGCATGCCCCTTTAACAGTGAGTTCCACAGCACCTCACCCCCTTGACAGTGACCTCCACAGGGGCCCGCCCCCTTAACTTTGACCTCTACAGCACCCACCCCTTAACACTGACCATAGGTTACAGTCCCCTTAACTGACCACCACCATTCATGGCCCCCTTGACAGAGACCTCCACAGCAACAGCCCCTTTAACAGTGACCTCAAAGTACCCCACTGCCTCTTTAATAGTGGCCTCCACAGTCCCCTCCTCCCTTAACAGTAAACCCTACAGTGCCCGCAGCTTGCCCCCTTAGCAGTAACATCCACAGCACCCTCCCCTTTAACTGTGACCTCCACAGCAGCTAGGGTGGCCACTGGCTTCACCCCAGAAAGCCGGACCTCACTGGCCATGCCCCCAAACGTGAAGCCACAACCCCGGTCCCTGTGAAGCCACACCCCTAAACATGAAGCCACACAATCCCCCCCGTCTCCGTGAAGACACGGAGGAAAAGAAGAAGTTGCTGACCTAAAGGTGAGCTAGGGACAGCCCAGTGCTTCTCTCCCCCTGTCAGCCAGCCACAGGGAGCCATGTCTGCGGGCTCTAGTGACTGACTGGGGGTAAGAGAAGCCTCAGTCAGTTGCTGCAGCTCACGCTCAAACAGCACAATGCTGTTGTCTGAGCGTGAGCTACTGAAAGGGTAGACATCCCTGCGTCCGTCCAGGCACTGCGCTGGACAGAGGACAGGGAGCCAGAAAACCGATCTGTCCAGCCTAAAACTGGACGTCTGGCCACCCTAATACCAGCCTGCCCTAAAGTGGCCAGAATTCCGGTTTTCAGACTTCCTGTCCTCCATCCGGCGCAGGGCCTAAATGGACATAGGGATGTCCCTTTGAACAGCTCACTCTCAGACAGCAGCACTGTGCAGTCTGAGCATGTGCTGCAAGGAGAAAGTCACCCTCCCTCCCACCCCTGCAGCTGACAGAAGTTGATTTTTACCTTCATTTTTTAAATCCCTGTCGGCTGCTGAGTGGGATGGGGCGTGGCTTAGCGGGACGGGAGCAGGCTTTTAAGTTCTTCTTTTGAGGGTGGCCTGAATTACAGGTCGATGCCATGGTAATTTATCGAAAGGAGGAAACAGTCGGTAGCAGTGGAAGAAAAAATCTTTTATTACTAGTGGACGATAAATATGTGACATTTACAATATATTAGGTAATGATTTGAGATTAATTAGTCTAAAACATAACTTATATTTATGGTAACCGGAATACCCCTTTAACAGTGTCATCCACAGCGCCCTGCCCCTTTAAAGCTGACCTACAGCAGTGAAGAAAAATGGCTGGGAAACCTGGTGTGAAACTGTGTATGCAGAGAGTAAGGGCCTGCGAGCTTCTATTGGCTGATAAGGGTCATGTGACCAGGCTTCTATTGGCTAATGCATTTTTTGGGAATGGGCACACTCCTATTTGGTAGGAGATATTGGTACTAGGTTGATACTATATATAGCTATTGTCATACATAAATCAATAAATAAGAGCTTATAAATGGATATATAAATGCAATATTATTATGTTAAAACCAAGATATTTAATTATATTCTCGTTAAAAATCACTTGAAAATATACAAATGTGTAGAACTCCAGCGCTGGAATAAAAGTGCAGTATATATAATAACAATAAAAAATAAGAAAAAAATATACAAACAATAATGTAGAGTGTATCCTTGTGACCTTAATACAGCATGATTATGAGTTCAACAGAGAGTAGTATGCTCTCTAGCAATGTTAGTCTCCTAGTCCACAAAGTCAATTTACAGTGCCTTGCGAAATATCTGGCCCCCTGGAACTTTTCAACCTTTTGCCACATTTCAGGCTTCAAACAAAAAGATATAACATTTGAAATTTTTGGTGAAGAATCAACAACAAGTGGGTCACAATTGTGAAGTGGAACGAAATTTATTGGATCATTTTAAACTTTTTTTGTAATAATAAAACCGAAAAGTGGGGCGTGCAAAATTATTCGCATTAATACTTTGTTGCGCCACCTTTTGCTGGGATTACAGCTGCATGTCGCTTGGGGTATGTCTCTATCAGTTTTGCACATCTAGAGACTGAAATTCTTGCCCATTCTTCCTTGCAAAACAGCTCGAGCTCTTTGAGGTTGGATGGAGAGCGTTTGTGAACAGCAGTTTTCAGCTCTTTCCACATATTCTCAATTGGATTCAGGTCTGGACTTTGACTTGGCCATTCTAAGACCTGGATACGTTTATTTTTGAACCATTCCATTGTAGATTTTGCTTTATATTTGGGATCATTGTCTTGTTGAAAGATAAATCTCCGTCCTAGTCTCAGGTCTTTAGCAGACTCCAATAGGTTTTTATCCAGAATGGTCCTCTATTTGGCTCCATCCAACTTCTCATCAATTTTAACCATCTTCCCTGTCCCTGCTGATGAAAAGCAGGCCCAAACCATGATGCTGCCACCACCATGTTTGACAGTGGGGATGGTGTGTTCAGGGTGATGAGCTGTGTTGCTTTTACGCCAAACATATCGTTTTGCATTGTTTCCAAAAAGTTGGATTTTGGTTTCATCTGACCAGAGCACCTTCTTCCACATGTTTGGTGTGTCTCCCAGGTGGCTTGTGGCAAACGGTAAACTAGACTTTTTATGGATATCTTTGAGAAATGGCTTTCTTCTTGACACTCTTCCATAAAGGCCAGATTTGTGAAGTGTTCGACTGATTGTTGTCGTATGGACAGACTCTCCCACCTCAGCTGTAGATCTCTGCAGTTCATCCATAGTGATCATGGGCCTCTTGGCTGCATCTCTGATCAGTCTTCTCCTTGTTTGAGATGAAAGTTTGGAGGGACGGCCGGGTCTTGGTAGATTTGCAGTGGTCTGATACTCCTTCCATTTCAATATGATCGCTTGCACAGTGCTCCTTGGGATGTTTAAAGCTTGGGAAATCTTTTGGTATCCAAATCCGGCTTTAAACTTCTCCACAACAGTATAACGGACCTGCCTGGTGTGTTCCTTGGTCTTCATGATGCTCTCTGTGCTTTAAACAGAACCCTGAGACAGAGCAGGTGCATTTATACGGAGACTTGATTACACACAGGTGGATTCTATTTATCTTCATCAGTCATTTAGGACAACATTGGATCATTCAGAGATCCTCAATGAACTTCTGGAGTGAGTTTTCTGAACTGAAAGTAAATGGGCTGAATAATTTTGCACGCCCAACTTTTCAGTTTTATTATTATAAAAAAAGTTTAAATGATCCAATAAATTGCGTTCCACTTCACAATTATGACCCACTTGTTGTTGATTCTTCACCAAAAATGTAAAATGTTATATCTTTTTGTTTGAAGCCTGAAATGTGGCAAAAGGTTGAAAAGTTCCAGGGGCCGAATACTTTCGCAAGGCACTGTATATAGCATACACCATGGAGCATAAGGGGTGTTTACTGAATTATCCTAGGATCAATGGGTGATTGAAAGTATTCCCTTTTTTTTTTTTATAATAGGTGGTATCCTTGTTTATAAAGGTATCCAATTTGTATATACATAAATGTTAGAATCATAGACAGTTGAGGAACATGGTACTTTACCGCTTAGATGAGATGCATGCAGTTCTGTATGGAGCGGTATCCTCTATGGTGCTCTGTCCGGCAGCACGAGCTAGTGTGCTGCGCGTGCTTTTCCGTTGATCAGAAGCATCCCACGTGGGTACCTTCGCTATAGATGAAAGAGAGGTGCCGCGTCAAGAGTTGTAATGTGACACGTGGTTTGCCCTGTTCTTCTTATGGGTTCGGATATCCCAGGGGGTGCAACAATGCTATATACTGTTCCTGGATTTTTAAAATTCTTATGGAGAAGTCTCTTGTACAATTTATATTAGAAAGCAAAGTCCATTAAAAACCAGACGTGTTTCGGGGTCTGTTATCTGCCCCTTCTTCAATGGTAACTGGAACTGCTTTCACGCTAGTGCTTTATACTTTTCACTTGATCAAAGGGGGAGGTGACTTATTTATCCCTAGTTTCCATAAGCATCTGCCTATTTATTTAGGCTTTTCATTCTCCTTATCCAGAAAAAATGTTAAACAATAAAGTCATTCAGAAAGAAAGAAGGTTAAAGGTCATTCAGAGAGAAAAAAAACGGAGTTACATTATGCATGTATAATTAATATGGTCCCAAGGGTTAGATTAAATTTTTATTCCATGTCCTGATAGAAATGTACATGATGTAATCTCTAGTGAATGTCATTTTCTTACCAGTGTCTGTATTTTTGACTTATATAATCCTGAAGTTTCTTATCTGTGTCATGTGACTAGGAATTAGACTCACCAACTCACACAGAGATTTATGTGTGGACAGGAAGTCTAATTCTCTATTGTGGGAGGTTTGCTCTGGTCGACACTAGGTAGCTGTGCAGGAAGCAGGGACACAGACAGGTGACAGTCCAAATACAGTGTTTTATTTCACACTTTCAAAAAAACACAAACGTAGCCTTAACTCCTAGGCACAAAATAAACAAAACCCTGCTCGGCTGAGCCAATACATAAAACGTGCACAATCCCCTAACTATACGTGGGACTGGCTACCAGCCCCACGGGCACAAAACACAGGTACTGGGTGGCACAAACAATACCTTCAGTAGTCAGCTTTTCCAGGTATATGGCCACCCTGCTTAGCACTACTCTGGGCTTTTTATTAGGCCCTAATGAGCCCATGTGATCCTCAGCTGTGGGGCTATTAGAAGCCCAGGACCGGAGCCCCGGGTGGAGTGAGCGTCCCACTGCCAACCTCACTCACTCCAGTATAAGCAGGCCCAGTACTTATTTTACAAACCTGTCTATGTTGCCTATGGCTAACACAGACAACACAGGCTATCAATCCTGCTTATGCTGTGTCTGTGTTAACCTTTTGGTTCCCAGAGACACACCCAAGGCTTACCACACAGCATTTAACCATTTCAGTGGCAGATATGTGTTCTCCCAAACCATGCCTTTCTTACACTATGCATTCCTATGGGAGCCTCACTTTCAGTCTCATAGGAATGAATAGAGCAGTAACTGGCTTCCTGTCCTGGGTCAGTTGGAGGTCAGGGAGTTGGTCACATGACCCAGCTACAATAAGAAGAGAGGTTATTGCTCACACTTACATTCTCTGATAAGAAGATGACATTCACTATAGATTATATCATGCACCTTTCTAACAGGTCAGAGAATAAATTTTTTTTGCGAGAGTTCTTCTGTTATGTCCTTCCTTAGGAAGAAAAGGGGTTAGGTATTGGTTCATCAATTGCCTGGTTTCTATGATTCAGTGGTGATAACTAATAACCACAATGAAAAATTAAATAAAATAATGATAATAATAATAATACAGAATAAAAATATAAAAAATATGTAAAAAATATAAAAAGTTGGTCTTGATATATTTTAATGCCAGAGGTGTGAGACTGATATCCCATTAAATTAAGTACATATGTTTTTCATCCCATTTCGACAACGTGAAAGGAACTAAGAGAAAGCAGACAACTCTATGATATACTTACCTGCATAATTCACCTCTACCCATTCTACATTAAAGAAACACTATATAAAAAGCACATGTAGCATATATATTGTACTACTCACCTGAATAAATCTAGGCAGGACAAGAGACCACAAGAGTACGAGACAAAAAGACCCTTCAGGAATATACTAGACAAAGACCATAGGAAACAATAGACTGGTGACAAAATACAAACACAGGAACACGTACATACTCTAGATCACGGAGAATAGCGATCTTACTCTCCTATTATATGTACTTAATTTAATGGGATATCAGTCTCACACCTCTGGCATTAAAATATATCAAGACCACCTTTTTATATTTTTTACATATTTTTTATATTTTTATTCTGTATTATTATTATTATCATTATTTTATTTCATTTTTCATTGTGATTATTAGTTGTCACCACTGAATCATAGAAAACAGGCAATTGATGAACCAATACCTAACCCCTTTCTTCCTAAGGAAGGACATTAATCTAACCCTTGGGACCATATTAATTAAACATGCATAATGTAACTCTATACGAGTTCTGTTTTTTTTCTATCTGAATGACCTTTAACCTTCTTTCTTTCTGAATGACTTTATTGTTTAACATTTTTTTTCTGGATAAGGAGAATGAAAAGCCTAAATAAATAGGCAGATCCTTTGGAAACTCTAGCCCAATTGTGTTTATATAACCAGGGATAAAATTATTACTAAAGGATGTCGGGACAAGATCCACTTACTCCAAACCAGTTTTTCCACAAAACCTGGATGGACTGAATAAGTCACCTCTCCCTTTGATCAAGTGAAAAGTATAAAGCACTAGCGTGAAAGCAGGTCCAGTTACCATTGAAGAAGGGGCAGATAACAGACCCCGAAACACGTCTGGTTTTTAATGGACTTTGCTTTCTAATATAAATTGTACAAGAGACTTCTCATAAGAATTTAAAAAATCCAGGAACAGTATATAGCATTGTTGCACCCCCTGGGATATCCGAACCCATAAGAAGAACGGGGCAAACCACGTGTCACATCACATCTCTTGACGCGGCACCTCTCTTTCATCTATAGCGAAGGTACCCACGTGGGATGCTGCTGATCAACGGAAAAGCACGCTAGCTCGTGCTGCCGGACAGAGCACCATAGAGGATACCGCTCCATACAGAACTGCATGCATCTCATCTAAGCGGTAAAGTACCATGTTCCTCAACTGTCTATGATTCTAACATTTATGTATATATAAATTGGATACCTTTATAAACAAGGATACCACCTATTATAAAAAAAAAAGGGAATACTTTCAATCACCCATTGATCCTAGGATAATTCAGTAAACACCCCTTATGCTCCATGGTGTATGCTACATAAATTGACTTTGTGGACCAGGAGACTAACATTGCTAGAGAGCATACTACTCTCTGTTGAACTCATAATCATGCTGTATTAAGCTCACAAAGATACATTCTACATTATTGTTTGTATATTTTTACTTTTTCTTATTTTTTTATTGTGTTATTATATATACTGCACTTTTATTCCAGCGCTGGAGTTCTACACATTTCTATATTTTCAAGTGATTTTTAACGAGAATATAATTAAATATCTGGGTTTTAACATAATAATATTGCATTTACTGTATATATCCATTAATCAGCTCTTATTTATTGATTTATGTATGACAATAGCTATATATAGTATCAACCTAGTACCAATACCTCCTAACAAATAGGAGTGTGCCCACCCATCTTTCTTTATCTAGTTCCTAATTCTTAACGATTTTTGGGTAAATCGTGGGTTAGGAGCACCTCGTATTCAATTGTTCTCTAAGGTAGTGAGCCACTATATTCTATTTATTGTTTGAGAATATCTCAGGAACAGTACGTCCTGGAGATCTGAGACCCAGTCTAAAACCTGTCCGGACACCTGATGCACCTGTGTGTCAAATTTCGTGATTGTAGCTGTGACGGTGCGGATTCCTTTAGTGGACATACACGCATACATAATAACATCGTTTATAAGGCCGAAAAAAGACATCTGTCCATCCAGTTCGACCTGTTTTCCTACAAGTTGATCCAGAGGAAGGCAAAAAACCCCTGTGAGGTAGAAGCCAATGTTCCTCACTTTAGGGGAAAAATTTCTTCCCGACTCCAATCAGGCAATCAGAATTACTCCCTGGATCAACGACCCCTCTCTAGTAACTATAACCTGTAATATTATTACCCTCCAGAAATACATCCAGGCCTCTCTTGAACTCTTTTAGTGAACTTACCATCACCACCTCCTCAGGCAGAGTGTTCCATAGTCTCACTGCTCTTACAGTAAAGAATCCTCTCCTATGTTTGTGTACAAACCTTCTTTCCTCCAGGCGCAGAGGATGTCCCCTCGTCACAGTCACAGTCCTCGGGATAAATAGATCATGGGAGAGATCTCTGTACTGACCTCTGATATATTTATACATAGTTATTAGATCTCCCCTCAGTCGTCTTTTTTTTCTAAAGTGAATAACCCTAATTTTGATAATCTTTCTGGGTACTGTAGTCCACCCATTCCAGTTATTACTTTAGTTGCCCTCCTCTGAACCCTCTCCAGCTCTGCTATGTCTGCCTTGTTCACAGGAGCCCAGAACTGTACACAGTACTCCATGTGTGGTCTGACTAGTGATTTGTAAAGTGGCAGGACTATGTTCTCATCACGGGCATCTATGCCTCTTTTGATGCAACCCATTATCTTATTGGCCTTGGCAGCAGCTGTCTGACCCTGGTTTCTACAGCTTAGTTTGCTGTTCACTAAAATTCCTAGGTCCTTTTCCATGTCAATGTTACCCAGTGTTTTACCATTTAGTATGTACTGGTGACTTGCATTATTCCTTCCCATGTGCATAACCTTACATTTGTCAGTGTTAAACCTCATTTGCCACTTCTCTGCCCAAGCATCCAGTCTTCTCTGCCCAAGCCTCCAGATGAATCAGGAAGATAAGGGTTGCACAGAGTGGCTTGCGTCAACCCATGCTCACTTGTGTGTTTTTAAAAGTATTTTTCTCCAGAATGAAGCAATGGATCAGAAGTGAAAGCTATCATTACATCATTATCATGTGAGCTAGCTCTACTATGGCACTGTGCCTGGTTTTCTGGATAAGTTTTGTTAAAAACTAGTAGCTTATTGGTAGCAAATTAAAGCACCAGAACTATGAAAATCACTTATTAGTTGTTTTATCTTTATATAACAGATTACATTGTATACTTGTGTGTTCTGTGGGATAGAGTAGTTTTGCGTTGTTTAAAGTTAAAAAAAAATTCTCTTTTAGTTAATGGAGACCTACAAATAAAAAAAATAACTAAAGGCTTCTCATAGTAATGTGCTGTTCACTTGTTTTAGACAAAAGACGTGCAAAAAGCTATGAAAGAGAAAAGGTTTGAGGAAGCAATTCAGTTACGAGGAAGGTAAGTTTGTTGAAACATAACCATTTTCTATACAGAATCTGTGGGATGACTGATCCCACATGAAAGTTGTCTTTACATCATGAATGATACAATCATTAAACTGGTTATCAGCTTTCTAGCACAAGGGAATATGCAGAAATAATACTTTTCCGGTGTTTTCAGGGTTGGATAATTTCTCATCCTTAGCTCGTCCTTAGTTATTGTAGCTTCAAAGTAATCCCAGGCATCAGTGCTATCCAAAGAAATCCTTCTTTATTATGATACAAGAAAATTTCCAAATCACGCATTTTGGAGGCCTGCTTGTTCTTCATATCTAACATATGTAGAATATAGGGTATACACAGTTTAAATGTATGCACATAAAGACATGGGGATAGGCTTATCAGTGGAAAACATCAGAGGAAATGAAAAACACTCTTCTCAACAGTTATGTACAGAAGGTGTCAGTAAACATCATTATGGATGCACGTAATGTAAAAGGGAAGCCATAGCAGTGATCCAGAGGGCTGCTTATATCACCTGTATAAGGTGACTGTGATAAGAGAAGGTGAGGCAGTCCGCAGTGTACTCATGCGTTCTGTAGAGGCGTCTTCCAGCAACAAGGAGGTGCTCAACGGACTGCGCTTACAAAATACTTATCCTTCTGATCCTGTGGAGACATCTCATAGCAGTGGGGAGATTCTCTTGGTGCTCTGATTGTGCATTTGATTTGATATGCCTCTACTTCAGGCTCCTAGCTGCTGACAAGAGCAGGGCTACACCCTGGCAGGGTGCTTCTAAACATTACTTTTCATATTTAAAATGTTTGTTATTTTGTCCAAATAGGGACTACAAACAAATTATTAACCCTTTCATGACATTTTTCACCTTAAGGACCAGGCCAAATTTTGGAAATCTGACATGTCACTTTGTGTGGTAATAACTTTGGAACACTTTTACTTATCTAAGCCATTCTGAGATTGTTTTCTCGTGGCACATTGTACTTCGTGACAATGGTAAATCTTGAGTCAATATAAATCACCTTTATTTATTTAAAAAAATTGTAAATTTACTGAAAATTTGGAAAAATTTGAATTTCTCTTCTTTTAAGGCAGATAGTGATTCCTCACAAAATAGTTCTTACTTTACATTTCCCATATGTCTACTTTATGTTGGCATCATTTTGTAGATGTAATTTTATTTTTTTAAGATGTTAGAAGGCTTAGAATTGTAGAAGCAATTTAGAAAAAAAGAAATTTTCCAAAACCATTTTTTAAAGGACCAGTTCAGTTCTGAAGTCACTTTGTGGGGCTTACATAGTGGAAACCACCCATAAATGACCACAATTTAGAAACTACACCCCTCAAAGTTTTCAAAACTTTGTTAACCCTATATGTGTTGCACAATCCATTTTTTTCCTGCAACACATCAAGGGTTAACAGCCAAACAAAACTCTAAAACTATTACCCTGATTTTGCGATTTACAAAAACACCCCACATGTGCAGGGGCGTAGCTAAAGGCTCATAGGCCCTGGTGCAAAAGTTCAGCTTGGGCCCCCCTCCCCTTAGTGCTCTGTGTATCTTCTTATGCGGCACAAGGGTCTTTGGGCCCCCTCAGGCTCCTGGGCCCGGTAGCGACTGCTACCTCTGCACCCCCTATAGCTACGCCCCTGCACATGTGGTTGTAAACTGCTGTATGGGCACACGGCAGGGCGCAGAAGGAAAGGTGCACCAGATGGTTTTTGGAGGGCAAATTTTGCAGGACTGGTTTTTAGACACCATGTCCCATTTGAAGCCCTCCTGATGCACCCCTACAGTAGAAGCAACCAAAGATGCCTGTATTTTGGAAACTAAGGGATAAGGTGACAGTTTTATTGATACTATTTTGGGTTACATATGATTTTTGATCACTTTATATTACGCTTTTTGTTAGGCAAGGTAGCCAAAAATGGCTGTTCTGGCAGTTTTTTTTTTTTTTTTTACAGTGTTCATCTGACAGGTTAGATCATGTGCTATTTTTATAGAGCAAGTTGTTACGGACGCGTCTACTGTTGTGTTTTCAGTTTTACATAATAAAACATAATAAAACATTTTGTTTTAGTGTCTCCATTTTCTGAAAGCCATATTTTTTTATTCTTTGGGTGATTCTCTTGCGTAACATCTTATTTTTTAGGTCATGTGATATTTTTATAGAGCTTTTATAGATATTTTTATAGCTAACATGTATACCTTTTTTAAAAAATTTTTCACTTTAACACAATGAAAGTATTTTTGATACACAAAAAATCTTGTTTTAATATCTCCATATTCTAAGAGCCAGAGTTTTTTTTATTTATTGAGTGATTGTCTCATGTAGGGGCTCATTTTTTGCCAGATGAGATGACGGTTTGATTGATACTATTTTGGGGTACATATGACTTATTTATCAATTGGTATTACACTTTTTGTGATGTAAGGTGACCAAAAAATGGCTTTTCTGGCACAGTTTTTATTAATTTTTTTAGGGCATTTACCTTTTGGGGGAAGAGTATGATTTGTTTATAGAGCAGGTCGTTATGGACGCAGCGATATCTAATATGTCTATTTTTTGTTTATTTGGTTTTACACAATAAAAGCATTTTAAGAAAAAAAAGTTTTTGTGTGTCCATTTTCTGAAAGCCAATTTTTTTCATTTTTTGGGTGATTATCTCATGTAGGGGCTTATTTTTTGCGGGATGAGGTGACTGTTTTATTGGTATTATTGGTACTTATTGGTACTATTTAGCTGGACACACTTTTAATTTTTTTTTGGTGGGCAAAATTTCAATTCCATCATAGTTTTTTTTTTTTTTTTTTTTTTATGGCGTTCACCGTGCGGGGAAAGTAACGTGATCGTTTTATAGATCGGGTTGTTACGGACGCAGTGATACCAAACATGCATAGTGTATTTTTTTTTTTTTTCATTTTTAATGAATTATACAGTGGGGAAAAAGTATTTAGTCAGCCACCAATTGTGCAAGTTCTCCCACTTAAAAAGATGAGAGAGGCCTGTAATTGACATCATAGGTAGACCTCAACTATGAGCGACAAAATGAGAAAACAAAGCCAGAAAATCACATTGTCTGATTTTTAAAGAATTTATTTGCAAATTATGGTGGAAAATAAGTATTTGGTCACCTACAAACAAGCAAGATTTCTGGCTCTCACAGACCTCTAATTTCTTATTTGTGAAGAAATCAACTGTGGGAGCAATAATTAGAAAATGGAAGACATACAAGACCACTGATAATCTCCCTCGATCAGGGGCTCCACACAAGATCTCACCCCATGGGGTCATAATGATCACAAGCAAGCTAAATAGCAGTGCTGATGAGTATACACGTCAAATAGCATGAAGGGATTAAAGGGGTTTTCCGGGAGTTAACTACTGATGGTCTATCTTCAAGATAGATCATCAGTATCTGATCGGTGGGGGGCCAACACCCAGGACCCCCCCTGATCAGCTGTTTGAGAAGGCCTTGCCAAGGCCTTCTCTCAGCTCATCAAAGCACAGTGGCTGTACTTGAATGGGGCTGAGCCGCTCCTAGGAGCATGTGACCGATGAATGTGACGTGACTGGCATAGGAAAAGCTGAGAGAAGGCTGTGAGCACCGGTGCCTTCTCAAACAGCTGATCGCTGGGGGTCCCGGCTGTCGGACTCCCACCAATCAGATACTGATGACCTATCCTGAGGATAGGTCATCAATAGTTAAAGGAGTTGGCCACTTTGTTAGCACTTATTAAAACTCTAAAGAAAGCAGGGAGACATTACACTTAGTAATATCTAAAATGTTGTCAAAAATTAGAAATATATCTAAAATGTTAAAACATGCAATGTAAGTTTTAGAATTTTTTGTGCTTATAATTTTTTTTTACCATTAAAGGAAATATTTAAAAAAATCATAATAATTGAGCGTAGGGAGGTCATCTGTAGCTCAGTGCTATAAACTGTTATCTGGCTATTTACACCTCCTGTGACATCACGCTGCTCTTACTTGCTTATCTGATAACAAGAGATTGTCTTCGACAATACAGTGTCCAGTGGCCATCTTGTTGTGGTCTGCACTGTGATAACATTGCTGACTGTGCCTCCTATGCTATTCCAATTGTGATGCTGATTATTCCTCCACCACAGGGATTTTATCCACTGACAGGTAGCAGAGTTAGGGCTCATGAATACGCAATGCATGGGCACTTTCCTTGGCGACACCGCATTTGGATTGCGGCCCCATTCACTTGAATGGGGTCCGCGAGCCGCATCGGAGCTTCCGCACCGCAAAAAAGTAGTGCTTGCGCTACTTTTTTGCGGTGCAGAGCAATGGCCAAAAACACCACGGAAGCACTTTATTTTATTTTTTTACACTTTTTTTTAACTTTATTTTTACACTTATTTTTTTTTTTTTACTTTCTTTTTACATTTTTTTAAACTTATCAAGACCCATTTGGATCTTGAAGATCCAGTGGGCTTGATGGCTATATAGTGCATTGCAATAGTCATCTATTGCAATGCACTGTATCAGTGCTACACGAAGGCTGATCAGACCCTGAGGGTCTGATCAGCCTTAGGTACATGGCAGCCAGGACGCTTTTGTAAAGCGTCCGGTTGCCATGGTAACCATCAGGCCACTGCAGCAGCGGCGGCCCGATGGCAGAGAGAGGGAGCTCCCTCCCTCTTAACCCCATGGATGCTGCGGGCGGCTTCTGTCCGCAGCATCCATGGGGTTAAACAGCTCAAATCGGTGCCAGCACCGATTTCAGCTGTAGCAGCAGAGTGTGAGCTGTTATTACAGCACACACTCTCTGCTGATGGCAGCGGCTCCGATCCTGAGCTGCTGCCATCACAAAATACAAGCGCAGCAGTGGGCAGAAGGAGGAAACCAGGGGCACTACAAAGAAGGGGGGGGGCACTACAAAGGGGGGGGGTGCCACTACAACGGGAAGGGGAGCGCTATAATTTTCAAAATGATATTGGGGCACAGGGGCATCTTACCTGGTTTCAGGCTGCGATCTCCAGAGTGGAGATCGCAGCCTGAAACCGGCATTTTAACACTGAAGCCTCCGATTGGTTAGACTGCAGAGACTAACCAATCGGAGCGCTTGCCGGCTTCCCCGAGGTCTCTGCTCTCCGGGAGAGCGGAGACTCTGGGGCTGTGATGGGTGTCCCCTCCGGTGTCATGTTACTGAAGTCTTCAATAACATGGCGCCGGAGGGGGCAGGCTATGTATGTGTAAAGCGCCTGCGCTTTACACATACTCAGCGCTCCCATGATTTTTCAATAGGGTCGGCTCTGTCTGCACTGGGAATGGAGCATACCACCGTAAGTCATTTGTCTATGTGTCGTTCAGTGACACATAGACACGTGACTATGAAAATGGCAGCCCCCATAAAGTAAAAAAAAAGTTAAATACACAAAACACAATACACATATAATAAACTTAATTATACATATAAAAACTATTTTTAATGTTTTATAACATATGTTTTTTTATTTTTTCGCGATAGTGTCCCTTGAAGCAGATCTGCCTGGTTTCCTTGCTATTAGAAGCCACGCCCCCTTTGTCCTGCTCTCACAGCATCCTGTCTTGTAAATGCCTGCATGTGCCCTAGTCCATGGCTGAAGGAGTTTGCTGCTCTATGGTTCCTAAAAGCACCCTTCTTTTGTCAGAGATGCTTTCTTTCTGCTGTGACTGTACTCCTGACTATACAGGGCTGGCAGGGGCTTAACCGGGACACTTGTTAACAGCTGAAATAAAGAAACTTTGCAGGAGGAAGGGAGACTGAGGAGAAGCTGTAATGGAGCTCACTGACTGCAGTGATGTAGCAGAGCCAGGAAGGTGCTGTGGACAACAAAGTGTGAGCAATCCTAGTGTCTGTCCTGTCTCTGACCACTCTGCAATGTGATCTTATCACAGACATGTTTATTACAGCCAGACCGACAGGTCAGGAGCTTTAACTCCTTCTCAGCTGTCAGTATGGCTGAGGCCAGTGATATCAGCAGCAGTCACTGGTCTCATCTGTAAATATGTGCCCTCTCCTTCCTGCACACTGTATATAGTGATATATGATGCCCCCCATACAGTGATATGTGACCCCCACCACTGTATACTGTATATAGTGATATCTGACCCTCTGTATACAGTAATAGTTGACTCCCCTCACCACCACCGTACACTGTATATACTGATGTGTGACCCCCCAACACTGCGTATAGAGATCTGTGAACCCCTGTACAGTGACCCCCTTTATACTGTATATACAAATGTGTGACCCCCCTCTACATTATATATAGTGATGTGTGACCCCCCCCCCGTACATTATATTTCATGATGTGTGACCCCCTGTATGTGATGTATAGTGGTTTGACCCCCTGTACACTGTATATAGTGATGTGTGACTCCCCCTGTACATTATATATAGTGATGTGTGACCCCCTGTACGTTATATATAGTGATGTGTGACCCCCTGTACGTTATATATAGTGATGTGTGAACCCCTGTACGTTATATATAGTGATGTGTGACCCCCTGTACATAATATATATATATATATATTTTCCCTTTTTCCTAGGTAAAAGGCAGTCATATATTCATAGATGATTGATGGGCTGTCAGCTGGGAGCAGGTCGAGTGATAATAGACAGGATGCCCCTCTCTATGTGAGCAGATCGATTTGTATAAATTTATTCATTCATAAATTTTTTGTGTAACAAAGGTCTGCCCCCCACTGTACAGCCCCCATCTTCCAGCAGTCCGTGCACCTAAACAGAAATCTATCTGCCATAGATTTCTGGCTTCATTTGAGTCAGAAAACTGGTGAAAATGAACATAAATTTGTTGGGGTGACTGGTCACGTCCTCTCTCTGCCTTTGTCACGCCCTTTAAAAACAAAAACAAAAGTGCAGTTAAAAATTTGCAAACACATAGTTTGCAACTTTTTAACACCACTTTTTAGGAACAAGGGAAATGATAAATCTCCCCCTCATTCTGTTCATGTCTTACAGTCAGTGGCACAACTAGAAATGACTAGGCCCCACAGCAAATTTATGAACAGGGTAACCCCCCCCCCCCTTTTACTGGTGGGACTGGGGCTTTCTTTCTATTGCTATGTCTGTACAGCAGTTATTCACTGATATTGATATTCTCTAAGGGGCTCTTGTCTCTATGGGAACACAGGTGGGAGGGGAGGTCATGTGACTGCTCCCCTGAACACACTTGCTGCAGTGCATGCTGGGATTTTTACTTTCACTTTGCAGCTGCTCCTCCCACACACCCTGTATGAGGGAGTTCTTCCAGGGAAGCCTGTCATGGTGAACAAGTTAGATAAATGATATACAGCCAGTACATGTCACCTGATGACCAGAAATACTTCATGGTGTTGGCTATTATCTGGGGTACTTTGGATTTTTGATACTTAGGGTAGCCAACCCCTTTAACTCCTGGAAAACCCCTTTAAACCATTGGCAGAATCAACTGTACATGTATTCTGGCAGTTGGGGATTATACCATATACTCAGCTGGGACAAGGTATTTTTGTGCTATAGGTAGAATAGGCAAATCCCCCCCCCCCTCCTTCCTCATTGTTCTGACACCCTCAATCTGTCCCTGTGAACGAGTTGTCAGACAGCTAAACTCTTTGCTATCGATTCATTGAGCTGGATGCAGGGGGGTCCTTTTCAACTTTTATTAATAGGATCAGTGTAAAACTACAAGAAAATAACAGTATTGAGTACAAAGTATACAGAATATCTCAGTACATCACATTATGTAAGACACATGGATTATATAGCATAGTGAATGGAAGAGACAGCTGCAAGACAGAAGAGATTGTTCTAAATACATCAGAACTAGAAAGCTATTTGTGACAATACAGGTAATTATAATCACTCACTGACTGTGCTATGATAAGGAAAACAACAGAAAACCTAACTGTCTAATTGAGAGGCATTAGTGTGACTGCCTTGCATGTGGAAAGATGGCTGCTGAAGAGGAAGGGGGCCGGGCTAAAACAAGGCATGATGGGAAGCTACGGAAGCCTGAAAAGGAAAAGGTTAGTCTGTACAGAAACATGAAGCAGAATAAATGAGGCTGCAATACAAGAACATGTCAACAGGTGGAGCAGTTGGCTAAACTAATTAGAATGTTCCTGAGAAGGCATTACACTCATCCAGAATCAATTTACAGTGACCTTTCTAATAAAGAAGCAATCACTAATAGGTGATGTCTCCACTGATTCCAGTTGTTTCCTTTCATTTCATTTGGTCCAGACCATCATGGTGATTTCTCCTGAAGACTGTAGAGTTTACTGCTCAGGTATCTTTGGCCAGTGGTTTGGAACCCCTTCTGCCACATAAAAAGATAAGATTATTAATACATTATACATGGTAGATATGGGGCCTGTTAAAGATTTTGCATTAGGGACCATAAGATTCAGGTTGCACCTGTGTCTTTGCCTCATTGCTTCTGCAGTCTATCCACCTGCACCCCTATTGCTTCCATCAGTACTGTGGCTGCTGCTGCCCCGTGTTCCCCCTTTACTGTACCAACAATGCTGCTCAATAACCCCAAGTACTTTCACAATAAAAGTACTCAAGTTACAGAACTAGAAAATCATGTGCCCTAAAGCAGACTTTTAAGATCAAACCTCAGTCTAGATCCCAAAGATACAAAACCTCAAATCCAAACTCCATGTCAGAACTCAAAATTATCGGGTTTGTTTGACCATGTGGTTATTTACATCGTAACATATAGTTCATAAGGCTGAAAAAAGACATCTGTACATCCCATTCAGCCTGTTATCCTGCAAAGTTAATCCGACTCCAACAAGGCAGAATACTCCCTGGATCAATGACCTCTCCAGAAATCTAATAATTATAACCTGTAATGTTACACCTCAGAAATACATCCAGGCCCCTGTTGAACTCTTTTAGTGAGTTCACCATCGCCACTTCCTCAGGCAGAAAGTTCCACTGCTCTTACAGTAAAGAATCCTCTTCTATGTTTGTATAGAAACCTTTTTTCCTCTAGACGCAGAGGATGCCCCTTCGTTACAGTCCTAGATATAAATAGATGATTGGACTGATCTCTGTACTGACCCCTAATATATTTGTTTCAAAGTATATTTATTGGTATGATGCCAAAAATAGTACACATGTACATAACATTTATGTGAGTACATAGTAAATGAACTTATCTTTATAATAACATTAGATAATGTCAAATACAGAAACAGTTTTAAGAGGTACAAAGTAGAAACCCATCCTACGGTGCAAGCTACTTAATTAAGGCAGTGCAAGACAAAGGCTCTTCTCTTGTGACTCTACCGGTCCAAAATTAAAAAAAGAAGGGGGATGGGGAAAAGAGCAGTCAAATCTTCCAGATGGAAAAGTAGGCAGTCAAAGGGACAGGAAATACTGCAGGCTAGGAGAATTAGCACAATTTAACCATGGATTTCATATCTTCTAGTATCGCTCCCTTATTTAAAGTGGCATTAAGTTTTTCATAATGCAAAGTGAATAAGACCTTCACCTGTACGCAATGTGAATCGCAGACATCAGGATATATTGTAGGAGTTTATAAGCAGTATTATTACATGTTGATGGTTTAAGCCCTAGCAAATACACAGGTGCCGACAAGGGGAGATCTCTCTTAAACACTTCAAAAAACCCTCTTTTGATGTTGGCCCAAAACCATCTCACTATGGGACACCAAGTATGAAAGGTGTTACCATTATTTTGGCAGCCCCTAAAACATAAATGGGAAACCATGGGTAAATAAGGTGCAATCTAGTAGACACCAAATACACCTTGTGAAGTATCTTCAAAGAAGTTTCCATAAGGGTTACCTGCCAGCTCCCCTTGCGAGTATCCGTGCAGTATTCGTGCCATTGCTCCAGTGTGAGGGTCTCCCCCAAATCTACCTCCCAGCTGTGCATAAAAGCCAACTTGGTATCAGATAGCGGTGAGTTTAATGTAGAATAAAGAAGAGAGAGAATACCTCTCTTTAAAGCTCTATATTTGCAGAGCCGTTCAAACATTGTATATTCTACTAGGCCGTTGGTTGGGTCCAGGGAGGATAAAAAATGGAAGATTTGGGTGACTCAAAAGAGTTCAGATGGCAGAGGTGAGAAAGTAGAAACAAAGTATGCTCTGGACATGAGTTTAGAATTAAATAAGAAGTCACCAACATAGCGCAGCTTTGTATGTTTCCACCAGACAAATGATGTTGGTGACAACCCAGGTGAAAAAGGGGGTTTCTAAATATGGGGAGCATTGGTGAGATCGGGCTTTGCAATTTATATTTAAAGGTGGTTTTCCGAGTTATATATATTGATGACCTATCCTCAGGATAGGTCATCAATATCAGATCGGTGGGGGGCCGACACCTGGCACCCCCGCCGATCAGTTGTTTGAAGAGGAGGTGCGCGCCGTATCAGCGCTGCCTCCTCTTCACTGTTTACATGCTGGCCGTAACAGGGTAGTGGTGAGTAGGTGTAATTACACCTCACCACCCCATTCATTTCTATGGGAAGAATCACTTCCATACAAGTCTATGGAACCGATTCTTCCCATTGAAATGAATGGGGCAGTTAGGTGTAATTACACCTACTCACCACTACCCCGTTATGGCCAGCATGTAAACAGTGAAGAGGAGGCAGCGCTGATACGGCGCGCGCCTCCTCTTCAAACAGCTGATCGGCGGGGGTGCCGGGTGTCGGACCCCCGCCGATCTGATATTGATGACCTATCCTGAGGAATGGGAACCTTTCATCAATTAGTGACATAAAACTGATTTCAGCAGTGTGTCACTCATGAACTAAAAGTAAGTGGTTGCCGAGAACCAGCATCATAATCATTGCAGCATAGGCCTGGAAAAGAGTCAAATCTAATGAGAAGAGTCATGGTTATTCATAATCTCCTGCTATCCCTGCCCATCTGCTGAGGATTGGCAGTTCTCTCCTAGAGAGAAAGGGAGAAAACTTAGTAGAAGACTGTCATTCATCAGCAGGTGGGCAGGGAGAGCAAGAATTCATGAATAACCATGACTCCTCAGGTGGCCGTGACTCTTTCCCAGGTCCAGTTTGCAATGATTGTGATGTTGGTTCTCGGCAACCACTTACTTTTAAAGGGGTTGTCCAAGTTATTTTTTTGTTCTTTATATGTTTCTAACTTGTCAGGTATAACAACTTTCCCATATACTTTGTGTTTCTAAAGCTGCTGGTTTCTCAGAGTTGACTCAGGGTCACATGACCTGTGATGTCACCTTATCTCTCTGCTCTGTGATGTTTCGTTCACAAGCCTCAGAGATCAGATAACAGTCTGTACACGAGACGTCACTGGCCACGCCCCCTTTCTTTGCCGGGCTCCTGCTATCTGCTTTCTTCCTGGATTCCTTCAGATAAAACATTAACCCCTTCAGCCAGAACACACTGAGGGCTCAAGGCTTTATAACAAACAGTAGCTGCAGCAGTGAGAGGAGACAAATGCTGGGCACAAGAGCTGTAGAGGAATTGTATTGTACAAGAACAGGTAGGGAGAAATTCCTGTGTGTATCAGCAGTGTCATTGTACAGCTGGGACTTGTAGTCCTGCACATACAACATGCTGCTGAGTATTCCAGCAGGCAGACATGTCACTCAGCACTTGTATTCATTCCCTTTGCAGAGAGGGGGGGGAAGGGGGAGGGGCTGAGATTGTTGTTATTGCATGTAAACAAAGACCAGAAGAGAACCAGGGAAATTAGGAAATATGGATTTTTTTGCCTAAAACTTGCTTAACTTAGTTATATATTGCTGCCCATCAGATTTACAGTGCTATATATTTTTTGTCATAACTCGGACAACCCCTTTAACTTATAAATGACAGACAGCTGAAATCAACTCACCTGTCTCTACTTTATTCTGCCGTTGGCATGGGCAGCATAAAGTTGATGACAGGTTCCTTTAAAGCGGACTTTTCTCCATAGCTGTAACATAAGGTAGGGAATTTTTGCCGAAGGGTCAACTACCTCTAAGGTAACCACCATTGTGGGGTGTTGGGTAGTGCATGAAATTACACTAATTGAGGCAGCCTGGCTACCAAATAATATTTGTGTAGATGGGGCACGGAAAATCCACCCACCCTTTTATGTAAGTGCATAATACTGACCCCTAATATATTTTTACATGGTTATTAGATCTCCCCTCAGTTGTCGTTTTTCTAAAGTAAATAACCCTAATTTTGATAATCTTTCAGGGTACTGTAGTCCACCCATTCCAGTTATTACTTTGGTTGCCCTTCACTGAACTCTCTCCAGCTCTGCTATGTCTGCCTTGTTCACAGGAGTCCAGAACTGTACACAGTACTCCATGTGTGGTCTGACTAGTGATTTGTAAAGTGGCAGGACTATGTTCTCATCACGGTAGGTCTGGGCGATTAATCGAATTAATTCGATTAATTAGCCCATTGCAAGCCTCACGATTTTATTTTTTAGGAAAATCGTGAATTCGATTTTCCTAAAATGGCGCCCGACATATACAATAAAAAAAATCTCTCACCTGTCTTGTGCCGCGGCTCCGCTCCGGTGTCCGGCGCTCCTCTTCTTTTCCGGGGCTGCGCTGCACTGTCCTGACCGCGTACAGCGTCAGGACGTAGTACGCGCACTCTGACCTGACGCTGCACGCAGTCAGGTGACAGTGCAGCGCCGGGAGAAGAAGAGGGGCGCCGGACGTGGAGCGGAGCCGCGGCGCGGGACAGGTGAGAGATTTTTTTTTTATTATTATGATGGTGGCTGCTCTGAGGTCTGGAGGGGGCACTTTGGGCTGCTCTGAGGTCTGGAGGGGGCACTTTGGGCTGCTCTGAGGTCTGGAGGGGGCACTTTGGGCTGCTCTGAGGTCTGGAGGGGGCACTTTGGGCTGCTCTGAGGTCTGGAGGGGGCACTTTGGGCTGCTCTGAGGTCTGGAGGGGGCACTTTGGGCTGCTCTGAGGTCTGGAGGGGGCTTCAAAAGGGGGGGCTGATGTGGGGTCTGATGGGGCACAATGGGCTGATCTGAGGTCTGATGGGGGCACAGTGGGCTGATCTGAGGTCTGATGGGGGCACAGTGGGCTGATCTGAGGTCTGATGGGGGTATAGTAGGCTTTTTTAATTTAATTTTTTATATTTTTACTAACATAAGAAAATCTAGATTTAAATCGTGAATCGTCCAAAATTTAAAAAAAAATCGAGATATTTTTTTTGGCCATATCGCCCAGCTCTACATCACGGGCATCTATGCCTCTTTTGATGCAACCCATTATCTTATTGGCCTTGGCAGCAGCTGTCTGACCCTGGTTTCTACAGCTTAGTTTGCTGTTCACTAAAATTCCTAGGTCCTTTTCCATGTCAGTGTTACCCAGTGTTTTACCATTTAGTATGTACTGGTGGCTTGCATTATTCCTTCCTATGTGCATAACCTTACATTTGTCAGTGTTAAACCTCATCTGCCACTTCTCTGCCCAAGCCTCCAATCTATCCAGATCCATCTGTAGCAGTGTACTGTCCTCTTCCATGTTAATTAACAGTGGTTTCCCACTAACAGTGATCCAATCTGAATGTGTTCTGTTAATAACCACCTTCTGTTTTCTATCACTGAGCCAGTTACTTACCCACATACAGACATTTTCTCCCAATCCAAACAATCTCATTTTATACACTAACCTTTTATTTGGCACAGTATCAAATGGTGTTATTTGCTTATTTTCGTTCAGGTACTCCAAGATAACATCTCTTAAGGTCCTTTTACACGGGCCGATTATCGGCCGAAAAATCGTTCCTAGGAACGCTAGGGCCGATAATCGGCCCGTGTAAAAGTGGCCCTAATCAGCCGACGAACGAGCAAAACGCTCGTTCGTCGGCTGATTGGATCTTTTGTAGAAACCAAAAGATCCAATCTGTCGGGCGCACATCGCCTTGTGTAAACAGGCGATGTGCGCCTGACAGTATGGAGCTTCCCGGCCACACGAGCGATACAGCGATCACTCGTGCGGCCCGGCGCTCGATTCGTCGGGCCGTGTAAAGGCTCCCTGCCCGAGCGCCGATATCGCTGATCGGCGCTCGGGCAGGGAGAATAATCGGCCCGTCTAAAAGGGCCTTTAGAAAACCTTCAAACAGTTTACCCACTACAGATGTTAATCTTACCGGGGGTGTATGCCATCCGGTCCTGGTGATTTGTCTATTTTAATCTTTTTAATATGCCACTGTACTTCTTCCTGGATCAGAGGCTTCATGTACAAAACAAAAGACATCACAACGTAACTGGCTAATATACAACCTGAAACACTAGGATTGAGGACCCTGCTCGCAAGAGCTTACAATCTGAGGAAGTGGGAGTGACAAAAAAGGTAGTTTATAGTAATATGTATCGATCTGAAAGCAGTGGTGTAGGCCGATCAAGTTAAGGACTGAAGAGTTGGTAAGAGAAGGGGTTACTCGGGCAACAGTCATTTTAGGAAACTTGATAAGCCCTCCTGAAAAGATCTGTTTTTAAGGCATCTTTGAAGGTAGGGAAGTTGTGAATTAACCTGATATTCCGGTGCAGAACATTCCAGGGAGTAGGAGCAGCTTGAGAAAAGTCTTAAAGACGGGAGTGAGAGGTACGAACTATGGAGGATTTTTAATCTTCATTAACAGAACAGAGACTACGAGTCGGTGGTAGATGGAAATGAGGGAGATGTATGGAGGTGCAGCACTGTGGAGAGCTTTGTGGGTGAGGCTGAGAAGTTTGAACTGTATTCTGTGGTGGACGGATAACCAGTGAAGTGACTGGCACAGGCTAATAGCATCAGTATAGCGGGTGGATAGATCAATGAGTCTGGCTGCAGCATTTAGGACAGACTGTAGGGGGAGAGTTTAGTGAATGGGAGACAGTTTTTGCAGTTTCCACCATAAGAAGAGGGCAGATTCTGGAGATATTCTTGAGGTGCAGATGACAAAAGCGAGCAAGTAATTGGATATGGGGAACAAGGGAAAGATCCTAGTCAAACATAACTCCTAGACAGTGGGCATGCTGTCCAGGAGTTATGATAGTGCCACAGACCGAAATTGAAATATCAAGTTTAGGAGGGTTAGTAGATGGGGGAAAGACAAGAAGTTCAGTTTTTGAGAGGTTAAGTTTTAGACACAGAGAGGACATTATGTTAGAGACAACTGTCAGACAATTACTAGTGTTTTGGAGTAAAGCAGGGGTGATGAAATGTGTAGTTGGGTGTCGTCAGCATAGAGATGTACTGAAAGCCAGATAATACTGAGATCTATTTCAGTTATCATAGGAGAGTGATCTGATATTACCATAGGAATATTGTTTTACTTTTTTTTTCCAATTATTTTTTATTCCCCAATATCATATCTATCCTTGACCATGATTGGTGTGTCTTAGAATAGCAAGAAAACATACGACCATCCAGATTAAATATCCGCCAAACATTTACCTACTCAAATTATGTTATCAAATTAGCAAAGCCAGTATTATATTGCTGAGATATTTTCCTAATTGTCATTCTGTCCTTAGTTGAATCCATCAGTCTTACAGTCCCCTATTGCTGCCATCAAACAGTTTTGTTTATCAGACATACAATATCTCACAAAAGTGAGTCCACCCCTCACATTTTTTAAATATTTTATTATATCATTTCATGGAACAACACTGAAGATATGACACTTTGATACAATGTAAAGTAGTCAGTGTACAGCTGCATAACAGTGTAAATTTGGTGTGTCCTCAAAATAACTCAACACACAACCATTAATGTCTAAACTGCTGGCAACAAAAGTTAGTATACCCCTAAGTGAAAATGGCAAATTGTTCCCCAAATACCTCTTTCTGCCACAAGTGCATGCCCTCTATGTTTACTTTTTTCTTCTTCACAAAACATGGCAAACAAGCTCAAACACCGACCCATCCACCTCCTTGTTGGCTTGCCTACTGGCTCCAAACAGCTCTCGGAGCGGGAAGCACTCTAGCTCAGGAACCCCTCACTGCCTGCAGCTGCCACATTTGGTACATGTGCAGTTAGGTCCCTGTCTCGCTCTCCCTCGTGTCTCCTCCTGGAGTCTGTGTTCACACATCAGAAAGATCTGGTCACAGGGAATCTTCCAACGCTACCAGTGTCTTCACGTGCAGTGGTACACTTCCCAGCTGGGGTGGGGGTGTTAGGGTAGGGTGATGGACAAACTTAGGGTCACACATCAAATGCTTCCGTCTTGCTTTTGTCTTACTTCAAAAATCCGGTCCCTGGCATTGCACCACTGCTTCAGTTTATTTTGAGTGGTCTTCAAATTATTAAGTACTAAAGCCATCAGGGTGTAAATTTTGTCCCTGAATTGCACCACATATTGGATCACAGAGGTTTCAGGGGATATTAGTTTCCCATCTAACTCCTCTCTAATTAAACTCAGGGGTCCACACACTTTGCGTCCATAAAGGAATTCAAAGGGGGAAAAAACATTGGATTCCTGATGCACATCCTAGTAAGCAAATATCAAGTGGGGAAATCTTTAACTAGCATCCTCTACTTTGGGCCACAGTTTCAGGATACCGCAGGGCATAGTCTAGAACAGGATGAATCCCCCCCCCCCTCTGAGCTACTGGGAATATCTAAGGCCCCAACAATATCCACAGCTACACCCCCAAAAGGTTCTGTTATGATGGGTAAGGGTATTAGAGGGGCACGTCCCACATCCCCTGGTTTCCCACCTTCTGAAAGGCATGACGGGAGCGGCAGTAGTTGGCTTCATCAGTAACCGTGCCAGGCCAGTGAAAATGTTGATACAAACGAGACTTGGTTTTTGACACTCCTATGTAAGTGTCTAGCCACGGGGACTTTATGAGCCTACTTTAGTAGCTCACTTCTATACTCCATAGGTACCACCAGCTGTCTCGGTTCCCCAGGCTTCCTGCAGGTCAGGGATTTTTGTCTCTCTGTAAAGCTGGCCATCACACATCTGTATCAGACTCAGCTGGAGGCCTTCCTGCCCGGTCCCTAGTTCTTTCTAGAGTGGAATCACTTTGTTGGGCTTGTTGGAACGCCTTACTCCTCATCTGCTGATCAGCATCATGGTTTAATGTGAAATGGTCAGCAATGTCTTGTTCTAAGGGACAAGATTTAGGATTACTAGTACAGTCAACTGGCTGCTCCCTATCAGCAGTTAATTCCAGTGACTTTGCCTGTCTGGGCTGCTGGCAAGTGATAGCTGTGACTACAGGACGCAGCACATTTTCACCTTCATTGGCTGCCATGTCATCAGACACTTTATTCACATTTGAGGAAAGTTGTCTGTCTAGATTTGTATTCAGCAACATATCTGAGGGAACGGACAGAAGAACAGGGTTGGATTCTGACATATTGCGATCAGTATCATCTAAAACATAATGGGCAACCATCCTGCCTAAGTTAGTTCCCAGCAAAACATTTGTAGGGATATTGACAATTACCCTGACCTCTCTCCGTCCCCTCCCTGTACCCCAGTCTAGGTACACCCGGGCCATAGGCACAGAAGGGTGGATTCCTTACACCTCTCTCACAGAAATAGTCTTGCCCTCAATTATGTTCTCAGCACTCACTTGCACAGGACATACAAGGGTAACATCAGCCCTTGTTTCTCTCAAACCCACTGTCACCTTATCATCGACTGTGACAGATTGCAGGTTGTCTGTGTGGCTTTATCTGGATCCAGCAACACACAGAACTGCTGTGTGTGACCTTGAGGGTGGTACCACTCCAGTGGATGCTGGTCTCCTTTTCTTGGGACAAGTGGCACTAAGGTGCTCAATCTCATGGCAAATAAAACAAAGTTGGGTATCTTTAACACCAGGCTTTCTTCCCATTTCCTCAGAAATAGAAGAAGAAACAGGTGCAGGAGCTGCTGGCACCTGAGTAGCAGCATATCGATCTTCCATTCGGGCAGCTTCCTCCGATGAAGCAAGTTCCCGATCCATCACCCACTCTTTCACATCTGTTGCACAATGTGAAGAACTGATCTTGAATCATCAGATCCTTTAATCCATCAAAGCTAGCCAGTTTTTAGTCCCTCAATCCACTGTTGGAAAATAGTGGATAACTTGGCCACAAGTCCACAGTAATTGTCGGAAGCATTGATCGTTAAAGGGGTTGTCCGGGTTCAGAGCTGAACCCGGACATACCTTTAAATTCACCCAGGCAGCCCTCCTGAACAGGGCATCGGAGCATCCTATGCTCCGATGCCCTCCTTTGCCCTGCGCTAATTAGCGCAGGGCAAAGGCATTTAGCCCGGTTCCGGTGACATACCGGGCTCTGCCAGGCGGAGGCTTCCGCCCGGCAGTGAGCCCGGTGACGTCACCGGCGCTGATGGGCGGGCTTTAGCGCTGCCCTAGCCAGTAAAATGGCTAGGGCAGCGCTAAAGCCGGCCCATTACAGCCGGTGACGTCACCGAACTCACTGCCGGGTGGAAGCGTCCGCCCGGCAGTGTGTTACGTAAACAAAGGAGCCCTTGCCCTGCGCGATCCAGCGCAGGGCAAGGGAAGGCATCGGAGCATGAGATGCTCCGATGCCCTGTTCAGGCGGGCTGCCTGGGTGAATATAAGGGTATGTCCGGGTTCAGCTCTGAACCCGGACAACCCCTTTAAGCTTCTGAACTTTTGTTGGTGTGCCTCTGGGGTAATGTTAAAATGCTGCATCAGGGCACTTTTGATTGCCTCATAATCTTAATCCAGCTCAGGAGGAAGATCTGCAAAGTCTTGGAAAGCGTTCCCTTTCAGTCCAGGGGTTAAGTACTGTGCCCTCTGACTGCGTGGTAGGTGGTACTGTCTGCAGGTTTTCTCAACCCCCTGCGAGAAAGTGTCCAGATCTAAGTCATTCTCTAAAACAGTGAAATGCTCTACATGTGGTATGTGAAAACTAGTCTTTCTGGTTGTCTGCAACTTTAGCATGCTCTAGCTGATACCTCCTTTCGGCGTTCTTTCTCAGCTTGGCTTCTGCAAGTTTATATCCAGAGCCACAGGCCAAAGAAAGTTTAAAGGACTTTGTAGAAAAGTATCCAGCCCCTGATGCAACTTCCAGAGCCAGACCAGCCTCTGAAGCTGGACTGTGACCTTCCTGGTACACAGTCCTCTTTTGTTCCTGATCTTGCTCCAAGAGGGCTTCAATTAGCTGCTCCTTGTGCTTGCCAATGATTGAGGTTCCTCTCTCCTCACATTGCACAGCAAGTACGTCCTTTGTATAATGCCTATATGCTAATGTGGCCATCTTCATACGTCATGTAAAAAATAAAAAGATAGAGAAAGAAAAACGAGAACCAGGGATAAACAGTTTGCACTGTATGTCTAATATTATAAGCATTGAGTTTTGTCATTGGTGGATGAGTCTGTAGCTCTCCTAGCACAAATCATATACTTTATCCACTTAAGTTCTTCAATCAAAATATGTCACCACTTGCCTCCAATTTGTCACAGTTCCCCTTGCTGGAGTTCATGTGATGTGTGGGTGTGGCTCGGCGGCCAATACAAAAACAACTGATACATCTAAATTATTAATATTCCCCAGTAATACTTCAACATTGCCACCACTATGGTTTGTTTCAAGAGCTCACACTCTTACAGGAAGCCTTCAGTTACTATCGCTATATAATGCAAGTTTGTTACTTAAATTCTACAATTTCAGGTAACCTTATGTGCTTTGATCTTAGCACATGGATTCATTCAAGAACACAAGACAGAACTTATTAAATGGAGATTAATATGACGAAAAGAGTCCAATGCTTATATTTAAAAAAGGTGTAACAAAAGACAAACATAATGTATAATAAATATAATGCACAAAGGTTTCTTAAAATGAAAGGAAATAGACCAGAAACCTAACACCCATGTAGATTATATAGGCTCTGGTGCTATGGCATGCAGAAAACCAGGACAAATCTTCACTACTTTGGTGAGCCCCCAAGAAATTATCCCCAGCCCTGGTTTTTCATTTCTTATGAACTTTCTCTTTCTATATCCATCCCCCTTCCTCTGATAGATTGCTAGATTCTTGAGCTTTATGACGCCATCCTTAGGTTATGTCGTGTTTCTGAGGTGTGACTAGCTAGAAGACAACTTCAAAAGTCCCCTAAATGACAAGACAGATCTGCACACAAACAAACACACAGGACTCACCTGGGAGGGGGAAAGAGCTGGACCCAAATTAATACCAATATTTGCAACAATGTATATATCATATACACCACTAACTATAGCCTTACCGTGTTGAGAATAGAGGTTTTCTCTGCTTAGAATCCTAATAAACATTATTGGTTTATTGACAGACATTATATATAATTATAAAGAAACCGGTAATATGTATTAGCTTTGTAAGTATTGAAAACCACTGTTCTTAATATGATAAGGCTGTAGCCTATATTCAGTATAGTGGTTTTCTAGGTTTTTTTTAGAAAGATAATACATATTACAGGTGTTTTTATTATGATATATTGTGCCTGTGAATAAATAAATATTTATTAGCTTTCTAAGCATAGAAAACCTCTGTTCTCAACGTGCTAAGGCTATACTAAGTAGTGTATATGATATGTACATGCTAGGACACAGCTCTGTCCTCTGCATGCTGATATCTAGAACTGTCAATCAAGGGGAGGGAGGAGTGTGCAGTGCCCAAGGGTGTTACAAAAACACTGCTGCATTTATTCAGCCCCATCTCCTGGTGCTCCAACATTTCAATTTGCATTTGAAAAACACAGGGTATTGTTTTAATCAGCATGATCAACCCTAACAGGCACTATGGTTTAATAGGGTTGATCATGTTGATAAAAGCGCTTTAAATTTCCTTAAAGGGAACCTGTCATCAACTTTATGCTGCCCACACTAACGGCAGAATGAAGTACAGACAGGTGAGTTGACTTCAGCGATCTGTCATTTATAAGTTAAAAGTAAGTGGTTGCCGAGAACTAACATCACAATCATTGCAGACTGGGCCTGGAAAAGAGTCACGGCCACCTGAGAAGAAGAGTCATGGTTATTCATGAATTCCTGCTCTGCCTGACCTGCTGATGACTGACAGTTTTCTACCTAGTTTTCTCCCTTTCTCTCTAGGAGAGAACTGCCAATCATCAGCAGATGGGCAGGGAGAGCAGGAGATTATGAATAACCATGACTCTTCTCAGGTAGATTTGACTCTTTTCTAGGCCTGAGCTGCAATGACTATGATGCTGGTTCTCGGCAACCACTTACTATTAGCTCATGAGTGAGACACCGCTGAAATCAGCATTTCTGTCACTATTTTATGCTGCCCTCAGTGAGGTCAGCATAAAGTTGATGACAGGTTCTCTTTAACCTTTATAAAAGCACAAAGGGGCAACTGTAATGGTTTGGAGCGTTCTGCTCCTTCAGCTTTCATTATCTATGCTCGGCATAGAGTGTGTGAAGCATGCATCCCAAATACTTCTATGGAATCATACTCCACATGCTTGGACAGCCAACCAGAGCTAATGGAAGCCAAATGCAGAGAATACCCTGAGCCAGCACTTTGTGTTTGTTTTGCTTTTACAAAGTTTTAGTTACCCTTCAATGAGTCCCAGCGGAGAGTCTTTAACAATGTAAAGAGTCTTTAACAATGTCCCAGCGTTTTTGCGTGTGTCATGGGATACTGATCAAGATGGATCCGGCATGAAATACAACGTAAGTCAGTGGTGCTGGATCCGTTTTTTCGGACAAGAAAGAAAACCGATCCGGCACCTATTGACCTACAGTGGTTTGATTGCCAGATCAGTCTTGTTCATTTTAGAGATAATACAATCGGATCTGTTCAGAATGGATGTAGCTGGTTGTATTATTATAATGGAAGCGTTTTTGCTGATCCCTTCGGAATCCAGCAAAAACACAGATGTGAAAGTAGCCTTACATGGTTGCCACGGTATTTAGGAGTGACTCGCTGGTAATTGTAACCCAGTCTAAATATGTCTAATGATGGGCCCATTGTTTTCCATATGTTATTTGCACAATTGCATGCATTTTCATCAGGCCAAGCATTCTCATTTTCTGTACCAACCTTTTGTAGGATGCAATATCAAATACTTTGGAAAGTTCAAGCTACAGTATACAGATATGTGTTCTCTATAGATGTAATCTGTGCATTGCATTTTATGAAAATATTGCAAAGTGCTTGCTATCCATCTGCTTTTCTTAATTGGAAATTACTATAAATGACATCCGGAAATTGGGCAGATTGTTCTTTACATGGAAACAGTTGAATGGTGATTTCCCCGGTAAATGTTATTCCACATGAATATCCAACATAATAATGCTTGTGCTTAAAAGTCTGGGAAAAATGATAAATGTTCTACCTTATATGATGAAGGAAGGTGGTCATATTTTATTTTACTACCTTATGGGTGCTATGTTTTCTTGTTTAAAGAGGTTTTCTGGTACTTTTATATAGATAGCCTATCCACACTATGGGTCAATGGATCCATATCACACCCTTGCTTATAAGCTGTTCTCTACAGCACTGGAAGCACTCCGCTCTGTCAGTTGTGTAGACGATGGAGCTGGTTTCTGCAGCGCTGCAGTAACCAGCTCCATCCACCACACAATGTACGGAGCTGTTTAATTCCGATACTAACTTATGGCACTATATAAATATAAAAGTACTGAAAAACTCATTTAAGCTTAACCACTTAAAACTTTTTTTTCTGATTGCCCTGTCATTTGTCTTATTCTGTAAGTAACAATCATTAATAGAATGACTGCCTTTTCCTAGTTACAGCAATACTGCAAGCTGTCTGGGTTGTGGTGGTGTATTAGTGATAATACTTTACCTGTAGTCAAAAAAGATGATGTAAACTCAATGCATAACCTCTTTTTATAGAAGTTTTGAAAATAACTGGAACATATACAAGCTGCTTGCACATCAAAAGCCATCTGAAGAGAAGGTAATCTTTAATATTGACCCCAGTTAATGAATGCTAATATATCCTGCCCAGTATAGTGCTCTTTAATATCTCTCATGGCTAGACATAATGCCATACAATAAATCAGTCTTCATAGATTGACATGTAACCCATACAGTTTTTAAAGTTGTGTTCTTGGATGCTTGCCTCATGTAACCTGCCACCCCTACGTAACCTCACACTAATTCTGAGCAGTTAGGATTTAAAATAAGAGTAACTCTCATTGTGTTCACCATAATGCAAGATCTTACCTTATTTTGCATGCTCAGTGTCTTTCAAGTGCGCCACTGTGTCTGCCTCTGGGGGTCAATCTTATTCTTTAGAATGGGACTGAGCTTCAGTGCCAGGCACATATGCCGAGGTACAACATTGCTGGCCTATCCTAAGGAAAGGTTATCACTGTTTAAGTCCTGAAGAACCTCTTTAAAGGGAGTCTGTCACCCTTAAGTCACTCTTGGAAGAGGTACAATGCCTTGTAGGGCTAGCTTAGCTGAATGTAATGATTCTTTTCACTTAGTGATCTGTTGCTTTATTCTGGAGAAAAAGTACTTTTACTCCATATGCAAAGGAGCAGTTAAATGCATTGAGGGCGGACCCAAGACACTCTGTACACACTTGCTCCTCCTGCTTTCTTTACCAGACTCCTTCACTCCTTGATTGACAGGGCTAGCTGAGATGACTACCCAGGATCCTGGTCCTATCATGAAGGTGAGGGAAAGGCTTGGGTTTGTCCTCAGTGCACTTAACTGGTCACTTGTGTATGGATTGAATGTACATCTTCTCCAAAGTGAAATAATGGATTAAATGAAAGATATTACATTCAACTGAGCTAGCCCTACAAGGGAATTGAATTTCCTGGTGATAGATTCCCTTTAAGCGCAATAATCCATTATTCCCCAAACTTTGGAAAAAAGGTGGGCACTGGAAAATACATTCTGGTATGGTTCTCATTGCAAGTTTAGTTACCTGAATTAACAAAGTTGCGCCTCTACAGGGTGAAGCATTTTGAATTTTAGTTCTTTAATGAACCTTCCATGGAAACCATTTCTTTAGCTAGGGAACACAGTTCACTGGTATCCACCATGTATATTTTACAGCACTGTTAAAATAATTCCTAGGATCCTACCAATGAGCACCCTGATACTTAGTCCCCCATAATTTTGTTAGGATGTGAGTGGAGTTAAGTGAAAAGGACTGGATGACAGATGCATTTGAGTGGTTCCTTTAGGGTGTTAATTGTGTCATTTTAATTGATGCAATGTTTTCTTCAGAGCAACTTCAATATTGCCATTCTGAATGTGGGTGCTCCAGCTGCTGGAATGAATGCTGCTGTCCGGTCTGCTGTGAGAATTGGCATTTCTGAGGGCCATAATGTCTACACTGTAAATGATGGATTTGAAGGGCTTTCAAAGGGACAGGTAATCTCAAAACAAAATTTTCTTATTTCCTTTTAAAAAAAACAGTTTGTGTTTTTGTTCTTTAAAGAGGGCCTTTCACCGGTCCTGACATTACCATATAAATAGCTGGCAGGTGACACGTGATATCGCTGCTCCATTTCATTCCCCTGCCGTGTTCCCCATTCTGGTTTCCAGCCCTGTATGTAAATCCATACCATCGGTACAGGGAGGAGGAAACGTCCTCGTTTCTCAAGAGGTGTCTCCTTCTCCCTGGCTATGACTCTGTATGCTGCTATTAGCCAGCTCACAGCCAGGGAGAAGGAGACACCCCATGAGAAAATCAGCCGTTTCCTCCTCCCTGTCCCGATGGTATGGATTTACATACAGGGCGGGAAACCAGGACGGTGGGCACAGCAGGGCAGCGGTAGCAGCGCATAGAAAAAAAGAACAATATCATATGTCATCACTATGCCCTACACTGTCAGCTACAGTGCCTTGCGAAAGTATTCGGCCACCTTTTGCCACATTTCAGGCTTCAAACAAAAAGATCTAACGTTTTAAATTTTTGGTGAAGAATCAACAACAAGTGGGTCACAATTGTGAAGTGGAACCATGGAATAATGGAATGGATGGAATAATAAAACTGAAAAGTTGGGCGTGCAAAATTATTCGGCCCATTTACTTTCAGTTCTGAAAACTCACTCCAGAAGTTCATTGAGGATCTTTGAATGATCCAATGTTGTCCTAAATGACTGATGAAGATAAATAGAATCCACCTGTGTGTAATCAAGTCTCTGTATAAATGCACCTACTCTGTGATAGTCTCAGGGTTCTGTTTACAGCACAGAGAGCATCATGAAGACCAAGGAACACACCAGGCAGGTCCGTGATACTGTTGTGGAGAAGTTTAAAGCCGGATTTGGATACCAAAAGATTTCCCAAGCTTTAAACATCCCAAGGAGCACTGTGCAAGCGATCATATGGAAATGGAAGGAGTATCAGACCACTGCAAATCTACCAAGACCCGGCCGTCCCTCTAAACTTTCATCTCAGACAAGGAGAAGACTGATCAGAGATGCAGCCAAGAGGCCCATGATCACTCTGGATGAACTGCAGAGATCTACAGCTGAGGTGGGAGAGTCTGTCCATAGGACAACAATCAGTCGAACACTTCACAAATCTGGCCTTTATGGAAGAGTGGCAAGAAGAAAGCCATTTCTCAAAGATATCCATAAAAAGTCTAGTTTACAGTTTGCCACAAGCCACCTGGGAGACACACCAAACATGTGGAAGAAGGTGCTCTGGTTAGATGAAACCAAAATTGAACTTTTTGGAAACAATGCAAAACGATATGTTTGGCATAAAAACAACACAGCTTATCACCCTGAACACACCATCCCCACTGTCAAACATGGTGGTGGCAGCATCATGGTTTGGGCCTGCTTTTGATCAGCAGGGATAGGGAAGATGGTTAAAATTGATGGGAAGATGGATGGAGCCAAATACAGGACCATTCTGGATGAAAACCTCTTGGAGTCTGCAAAAGACCTGAGACTAGGATGGAGATTTATCTTCCAACAAGACAATGATCCCAAACATAAAGCAAAATCTACAATGGAATGCTTCAAAAATAAACGTATCCAGGTCTTAGAATGGCCAAGTCAAAGTCCAGACCTGAATCCAATTGAGAATATGTGGAAAGAGCTGAAAACTGCTGTTCACAAAAGCTCTCCATCCAACCTCAAAGACCTCGAGCTGATTTGCAAGGAAGAATGGGCAAGAATTTTAGTCTCTAGATGTGCAAAACTGATAGAGACATACCCCAAGCGACTTGCAGCTGTAATCGCAGCAAAAAGTGGCGCAACAAAGTATTAATGCAAGGGGGCCGAATAATTTTGCACGCCCCACTTTTCAGTTTTATTATTACAAAAAAGTTTAAATGATCCAATAAATTTCGTTCCACTTCACAATTGTGACCCACTTGTTGTTGATTCTTCACCAAAAATTTAAAATGTTATATCATTTTGTTTGAAGCCTGAAATGTGGCAAAAGGTTGAAAAGTTCTGAATACTTTCGCCAGGCACTGTATTTATATGGTAATATCGGAACTGGTGAAAGGTCCTCTTTAATTGTGTAATTAACTATTTGCCTGTAAATGTACATAGATAGATAGAAACTTTATGCTTATTTTTGTCTAGATTAACGAAGTAGGTTGGCATGATGTTGCTGGATGGCTAGGCCGTGGTGGATCAATGTTAGGAACAAAAAGGTATGTAGAAATATTTGAAAATATTGTATTGTATATATAATAGAAGATCGTCCTTGTGTTACAGAGTAGTTTTCTTTTAAATTCACAATATGGAGCTTTATGTGGGGAGGGTATGGGCTGGCCAACTTCTTTTCGTCATAGATGCATTTTTTTTTATATTTTTTTTATATTTTATTATACTACTGAAATATTGATGTGTTAAAACATCACTAAACAAAATGTCTTATTGAGCATACAAAAATTTACGTTTGATTTGCTATCCATGTTTTGAAGAAAATTTGAGATGAAGAGATGAAAAATGTCTTTAGTGTGGCTTTCCTAATGGACAAGATGGCTGCTTGATCTTGCTGCTCCACACCAACAGCACTCATTCAACGACTACCCCTTCTTTAGCTGCAAGCCTACCTCCACAGTGGGTCAAACCGATCAGAGATGCCAAATGTTATTTTTAACGGGTGCAAACCCGCTGTCCCTTGAGACCAACTCCCTCAGAGGGCGATGTCTAAGTACACCCCTCATTCTTCACAATACTTCTGATGGTAAGGATAGACGTTCCCTAATGGTGTAGCTAGGTGCTACATCTGAGGGGAGTTGTGACATGAGGGAATCGGGACCTGGGTGTGGACCCACTGGACTGACCTCCATGTGATATGGTACACACAGAGGGTGCTGGGAGGCCAGAGGCTGATCAGGCGGAAGCATAGTCAGTGTACGAAGGTCGAGAACAAGGCAGGCAGCAATGAGGCAAAGTCGGTGAACATAGTCCTAGGTCAGGGGCAGGCAGCAAATAGACAAATTCCATTTAAACTAGAAGCAGGGTCCGGTACACATCATCACATAATCAAGTCAGTGGATGATGGAGCCCTCTATCAACAATGGAATCTGCGGATGGACTCTATCCCACATAAAAAGCCCTCTGCACCTCTGGTTACATTTGAGCGGTACACATCTATCAACACTCCCAGACTGGGATCCTGGAACATTTAGCTATGCGTAATGTTCCTTATAGCCTGAGTCTCTGATATTTGGCTGTAGTCAAACTTTTTCCCCTGCTCTCATAGAATATCGCCATAATGGTGTTATACCGTCAAAATTACTGCTATGAACGTAAAAAAAAATGGGCACATGTGGTCTGAAGCGAAAAACCTCATATGTGACATCTTTAGTGCTCATGAGACACATATTGTATCCATGGATGCATCTCCCATTAAACATCCATATTTCTTGGTCGTATTTCAGTCCCACCACAACTCAAAGTCCAGATGTATCCTTATTGCAATTAAGAACTCGGTTGCCTTGGAGCTTATGGGGAAATACATATGCAATGGCAGATATATCCTTTTAGTATGCTCTATTAACAATGACTTTGCCTATGCTCCAAACAAGAGATAATTGAGATGTTTCAATAAAGTATTAAGATAAGCTAACAGAGTTAAACAGGGTAAACTCCTTTTAAATGGAGATTTCAACTGTGTGCCTGATATTTCAATAAGAATAATGGAAGGTTAGTGGCTCACCACCTTGAAAGATGAAAGTAAGGTGCTCTACTTTACGGTACACCCGTGTACTGTATAGTAATCAAAGTGAATATAAAGATAGGTTAGTAGGCACACTATACAGATAGGATATATATGGATATTTATTCGTACAAAAATTAGTTAAAATATAGAACACAATAAAATGCGGTATGTAAAATATTTAATATTCAGACGGCTGTCTAATGAACAATAGTTGGGTACCATATACCCATATAAAGTGATAAATTTTTTTATATAAAATAACAAATAAAAATGATAAAGCAGTAAAAAATAGTTCTTGTATCCACTTAAAACAGTCTTTTTTGCGCAGGATTCAATCTTTTGGCTAGTCTTTCTTTGATGCGCCAAATTTTATACATAGGGTTTACTCAGGGTCAAATCCAATCATAGGGTAAGATGGTGGTTACCATAAATATATCTTATTATTATACAGTCCAGGTCTGGTGATTATTATTCACTTTACCCAATGATTGTTTACTCAGAGTCACAGGACCGTGGTTCCAAATATATATACTATTGTTATGCAGTCCGGGTCTGGTAGCCTAGTTTCCTGTACTAGACAGTTATAGTATATAGATTGGTGTTTCAGTGTTAGTACAGTTTAGTGTTAATATATAGATGTTCTATGCTGTACATTACCACTCCTGCGTTTTTGCCCGTTCCTGGCTGTGTGCTGTCCAGCCGCGCGCTGCTGCAAAGCGCGCCTTTTCACGGCGTCCCACGTGGTGCGCTCTTACACTGCCAAGTTAATCCCAAACGCGTTTCGGGGTTTACGCCCCTTCTTCAGTGGTCAGCAGTGTGTCCATCATATCTAGTATTTATATAGCTCCATCAGGGGGGAGGGAGTTAGTCCTTAAAGAGGTTCTCCGGTCCCAAAATCAAAATTCTTTCTGTGCTCCTAACACCCCTCACCATCCATACGTATGCCCCCAGTACCTGTTTTTCATATCTGAGCTTTCCTTCTCCCCTGGAAGACATCATATTATCCTCGCAGATCTGTTTACTTTCTCCCCTTCCTGTTTTGTTGAATACATAACCTTATTGATACACAAGGCTGGCTGCACTGCACAGAGATGAGTCACAGGCTGGACACGCCCCCCACACTGCTCTGTGTGCAGCAGCCACACCCACTAGAACTCCTGTGTCCAGGTCACTACTCCAGGGATCAGCAACCCTTGGCACTCCAGCTGCTGTGAAACTACAATTCCCAGCATGCTCTATTCATTTCTATGGGAGTTGAGAGAATGACAGAGTAGGTATGCATGCTGGGAGTTGTAGTTTCTCAAAGGCTGGAGTGCTGGAGGTTTCTGATCCCTGCAATACACACAAACATGAGTCTACTTCTCAGTGTCTAAATCCCATCACTGACCGTCTACAGGCCTAATAGTGTCATCTACAGATCCTCCATAACAGTGTCATCCACAGTGCTCCCATAACAGTGACATCCACAAGCCCCAAGAACAGTAACATCCACAAGCCCCAAGAACAGTGGCATCCACAGCACCCCCATAACAGTGACATCCACAGCACCCCCATAACAGTGACATCCACAGCACCCCCATAACAGTGACATCCACAGCACCCCCATAACAGTGACATCCACAGCACCCCCATAACAGTGACATCCACAGCACCCCCATAACAGTGACATCGACAGCAACCCCATAACAGTGACATCCACAGCACCCCCATAACAGTGACATCCACAGCACCCCCATAACAGTGACATCCACAGCACCCCCATAACAGTGACATCCACAGCACCCCCATAACAGTGACATCCACAGCACCCCCGAACAGTGGCATCCACAGATGCCCCAGAACAGTGGCATCCACAGATGCCCCAGAACAGTGGCATCCACAGATCCTCCATAACAGTGTCATCCACAGCAACCCCATAAATGTGACATTCACAGTGCCCCCATAACAGTGACATCCACAGCACCCCCATAACAGTGACATCCACAGATCCTCCATAACAGTGTCATCCATAGCAACATCATAAATGTGACATTCTCAGTGCCCCCATAACAGTTATATCCACAGATCTCACATAAGGGTACATTCACACGACCGTAGTTTTGGGTCCACATCCGTTCTGCAATTTTGCGGAATGGGTGCGGACCTATTCATTTCAATGGGGCCGCAAAAGATGCGGACAGCACACCTTGTGCTGTCCACATCCGTTGTTCCGTTCCGCGGCTCCGACAAAAAATATAGAGCATGTCTTATCCTTGTCCGCAAGCATGGACAAGGATAGGCATTCTCTATATAGCGCTGGCTATGTGCGGTGCGCAAATTGCGGAACGCACATGGCCGGTATCTGTGTTTTGCGGATTCGCAATTTGTGGACCGCAAAACACTTATGTTCGTGTGAATGCACCCTAAGGGCTTGTTCACACGACCGTATGAAAAAAACGGATTCGCAAAAAATACGGATGACATCTATGTGCATTCCGTATTTTGCGGAACGGAACAGCTGGCCCCTCATAGAACAGTACTATCCTTGTCCGTGATACGGACAATAATAGGACAAGACTTATAATCTTGCGGAACGGAAATACAAACATACGGAAACGGAATGCACACGGAAGACCTTCCGTTTTTTTTTTTTGCGGACCCATTGAAATGAATGGTTCCGTATACGGTCCGCCAAAAAATGGAACGGACACGGAAAGAAAAATACGGTCATGTGAACGAGCCCTAACAATGAGATCCACAAGCCCCAATAACAATGATATCCACAGCGCCACCATAGAGGTGACATCAATAGGGACTATTTTGTGTCACATTGTCTTTTTTAATATATTATAATAAAAAAGAAAAAAAAAAAAACTTGACAGTGAATTGCACCCACAAACAGCTAT
Source organism: Rhinella marina (assembly GCA_900303285.1). NCBI lineage: Eukaryota > Metazoa > Chordata > Amphibia > Anura > Bufonidae > Rhinella > Rhinella marina. The sequence continues at coordinate 95,412 of ONZH01006542.1, read as the reverse complement.
GTGATAAACCATTACTCTAACCACTTTGATATATAGTCCAACACTACTTATATGACACACACACACTTCTGCAATATATAAACTGACATGGACACCATCCTCAAAGGCTTTTAAACAAAGAATTAGCCAATCTATTCATCATTGAGCTTCATAGCTCAGTGGTTAGAGTGTAGGTTTTTAGCACAGGAGGTAGTGAGTTCAAGTCCCCTTTAATTTATTTATTTATTTATTATTACCCAATAAAAAATAACACACAAGGGTGTCACTAAGCTCTTTCATTGTGCTTGCAGACACCACTGTGTTTTTAAATTCCTCTTGACAGGCACTGTATAAACACAGCCATATAGAGTCCAGCAGGGACTCCCAGGCATCGGCACTGTACAAGCAGTGAGGTGAGCTGTCTGCTCAGACGCTCTGCTCACTGCAGAGGCACTAAGCATGTGTCAGGAGTACAAGCCTCCCCGCCCCCAGGGGATGACGTTCCGTCTACTGCTGCAGTAGCAGCAGCAGCAGGAAGAGAAGAAGACGGGAACTGCCGGAAGAAGAGAAAACTGGTGAAGTGGAGTCCCGTGACCAAACCCTGGAGCCAGAAAGCAGCTGGGTGGAGGAGGGTGAGTATGTGCCTGAAGTGCTTCTTTCCACAGGTTAGTTTAGAGGGACAAATAACAAGGTTTGCCTGGAGAGCCCCTTTAATTGGAGTCCCAGGATATTGGGAAAATCTGGAGTGGAGTAGTATATACATAAATAGGACAAATGCATTACAATGTATAAAAAATGTGATAGAATAATATACAATCTATTATAACATTGGTGTAATGTAAGATAAAATAGAATACATTAAAGTAGTAAAATAATAAAATGGTAAAATGAAGTGTAATGGGATAAATTATAAGGAATAAATGATATGAATTAAATAGATTTAATTAAGTAATATGTATAACACTAAAATAAACATAACGGAGATCTAACTAGAGTTAAGTATTTTAATTACTAATTAGTATATCTTCCCTTCACTTCAATTTCAGGTTTTGGGGGATGTGTGGGGGTGGAAACCTGAAGCTACAGTAAGTGGTGTATAGTGTAAGTGACATCGAGTCCGGTTATGTACGTTTTATCTTCATACTCAGTTGCATTCTGACTCTGTGCTCTGAGAAACCAGCAGTAAAATGCACTCACTGCACTCCAGTGCTCACTCACATAATGGAGAGGACTCAAAGAAAAGTCCTCTCAATGCATTTTACTGCTGGTTTGTGGGAGCACAGCGTCGGAATGGAAGTGAGTATGAAGATAAAACTTATATAATCAGATTCATCATCACTTACACTATACAACGCTTACTCTAGTTCAGGGGGTGTTTCGGCGATGACAGGTTCCCTTTAACTGGTAACTCTACAAGAAAAAATGCTTCCCTTTACAACCTACATTCTGACCCTTCCACTCCCAGCCCTTCTCTAAGTCAGGTTAGATCATTCCTCAAAGAGGCACACCTTCCATCTCTTTCGGAGAAACAATTAGCATCCTTTAAAGGAGTTGTCCAAGTTATTTCTATTGATTACTTATCCTCAGGATAGGTCATCAATATCAGATCGGCAGGGGTTCTACACCTGGCACCCCCGCCGATCAACTGTTTGAAGAGGAGGTGCACGCCATGCCATTCTTCCTCCTCTTCATTGTTTACCTGCTCGCCATCGCGTCTGCAGCGATGAAAAGGTGTAATTATACCTAAGCCGTCCCATTCATTTCATAGAGGTCTGACCTGAAGTCTGACATGGGGGTATAGAAGACTGATCTGTGGTCTGACATGGGGGTATTATCTAGTATAGAAGACTGATCTGACATCTGATGTGGGGGTCTGATCTGACGTCTGATGTGGGGGTCTGGTCTGGAGTTGGATAAAGACTGAGGGTGTAGTTGATGAAGATTGACTGATGAAGATTGGGGGTCTGTTCTGGGGTCTTATTTTTCTCCTCTAAAACCAAGGTGTGTTTTTAATCATCTGCTGCTTCTTATAAAGTTAAAAATACGGTAAATACTGATTTTAAAGTATATGCAAAAATACTGGCCAATAGACTAGCAGATATACTCATTAATATGTGATGACCAGGAACACTGAGAAGGTATTCAATCGAATCAGCTGGTTGTACATCATTTTGGCCTTATTGTCTGACCCTGAAAATTCACTGAAAAAAACCTTGCGTTGGTTTAAGCTCTTTGGGTGTATTTCACTATATAAACTAAATACTCAAAAATCTCAGGCTATGCCTTTGTTTATCCCACAAGAATTCTTGCATTTACAGCGCACAAAATTCTCTTTAGATTGGCAGACATATGATATTAAAATACTTTTAAAACCTCTTCATTTTGTCAACTATATAAAAACAATTACATTCCTGTGCTCCGTTCACTGAGGGAAGAGATGCAACGTCTCTCTGAACTTAAGATCTCCTGGGTTGGTAGGATTGCTGCCCTCCAAATGATACTGCCTAAGTTGCTGTACCTGTTTCACACTGGTTCCCTCTACCTGTTCCGATTCAGGTTCACAACAAGTTCTTTCAATCTATGCTACAGCTCATTTCATATGGGCAGGCCACAAGTTCCCGACATCTTATATGCTTTTGACAAAGGATAGGTGGAGTGGAGGATTGGGAGTGCCAAACATACGAGCCTACTACATAGCCATCCAAGTAACCATGATTTCTAATTGGTGGTCACTTGAAGTTTCAAAACAGTGGGTGCACATTGAGAATTGCCTTGTTTTCCCAACTTCATTACCTGCCCTTCTATTTGCCTCACTGGAGGTAATCCATCCTGCAGCTACAGCATCCCCTCTCACAAAGGCAGCTTTATGTAGTTGGACGGAGTTTCATAGAAATACAGCCTATACACCTGACTGTTTGTCTTTGATCCCACTGCAATATGAATTAGTGTTCCTGATCTGAATGCGTCCACTTAGCTTGAGAAGGGACTTCTCCGTGTTTATCAACTATATGATGGTACATTTCTCCATACATTTAGTCATTTGTCAGACAAGGTCAGTTTTATAAATAGCTCCAGATCAGGAACCTTCTTAGCAATCAAACCAAATGATTGACTCTGGTAACCTGCATTTGTTACATATTAACAATATTAATATGTACATGTAAATATTAACAATATTTACATATCTAAACTTGCTGGTTTATCAGATTTCACTCAGGGTCACATGACCTGTGATGTCACCTTCCCTGACTGCTAATCTTGTATTCGAGAGATAACAGCCTGTACACGAAACGTCACTGTGCTGGCCCCGCCCCCCTTCTCTGCCGGGCTCCTGCTATCTACTCTCCCTGGATTCTTTCAGATAAAACATTAACCCCTTCATCCAGAACACTTTGAAGGCTTTACAACAGCAGCTGCAGATGTAAATAGACACAGGATCTGCCCTCCTCACCCTACAGACACAGAGCTGACACTGGAGCTTATCTGGAGAGTATTGTACAGGAACAGCAGTGTCATTGTACAGCTGGGACTACACATACAGCATGCTGCTGAGTATTTCTGCAGACATGTCACTCAGGGCAGCTCTTGTATTCACTCCCTTTGCAGAGCAGGAAGGGGGAGGGGCAGAGATTGTTATTATTGCATGTAGACAAAGGCGAGAAGAGAACCAGGGAAATGAGGAAATATAGATTTTATTTTTTTTTGTCTAAAACTTGCTTAACTTAAGTTATATAATGCTGACCATCAGATTTACAGTACTATTTTTTAAAACCTATCTATTATCTTATGCTCTCTAAAACTAGGTTTCAAAAATTCTCCCCTTATAATCTTTGGGAGTAGGATCTAGGCTGTACATTTGAGGACAAGGTATATTTTTTTTCTTTAAATTTAATCAATATGTCGTTTAAGTGTAGCACACACTGAGGCGTCTATGAAAACTATCCTTAGATGGTATTATTCCCCAGACAAATTACATTGAGTATGGAACCTCCTCTCCTTATTGTTGGAGAAATTGCTGTCAGAAAGGAACGCTTCTGCATATCCACTGGACATGCCCATTACTAAAACTATTTTGGGACAACATGTGTGACATACTAAATAATATTCAGGGCTGTCAAGTTACGAAATCTTCTCAGATCGCGTTATTACTATTTGCCAAATTGGTGGAAAAACGAACAGCTCCCACTATTGAGGAGGTGCTATCCACTATATCTACCACATGCATGTACGAGAGGCTTGTACCACTCTTAACCAACTCCTTCAAATCCTTGACTACAACTTGGCATCATTGGCTCCAAAGTGGATATAGCGTTCTTGGATTTTGCAAAGGCATTTACTGATACTCTTCCTCATACAGTGACTTGAAAAAGTATTCATACCCCTTGAACATTTCAACATTTTTTCACGTTACACCCACAAACTTAGGGCTCATGCACACATGTGCAGTCAGTGCCCGTGCTGTGGACCGTAATTTGCGGTCCACAATGCACGAGCACTGACAGTGGGGCCTCTGGATTCGGATCGCGGACCCATTAATTTGAATGGGATCCGCATCCGACGGTCCGCACCCCAAAAAAGTAGTCCTTGCGCTACTTTTTTGTGGTGCGGAGGCACAGCCAGAAACACCACGGAAGCACACCGTAGTGCTTCCGTGGTGTTCCGATCCGTGCCTCCGCTCCGCATCTCCCGGATTGCGGACCCGTTAAAATGAATGGGTCCGCGGTCCGTGATGCGGGCTGCACACGGCCGGTGCCCGTGTATTGTGGACCCGGTTTATGCATGAGCTCTTAAATGTATTTTATTGGAGATATATGTGATAGACAAAGTAGCAAGTGTGTTTGAAGTGAATAGAAAATTATACATGGTTTTAAAAAATGTTAATAAATAAAACTGAAAAGGGTGGTGTGTATTTGTATTCAGCCCCCTGTACTCTGATAACCCTTAATGAAATCCAGTGTGACCAATTTTCTTCTCTACCTAATTAGTAAATAGAGTCCACCTGTGTGTAATTTATTCTCAGTATAAATACAGTTGTTCTGTGAAGGCCCCAGAGGTTTGTTAGAGAACATTATTGATCAAACAGCATCATGCAAACCAAGGGACACACCAAACAGGTCAGGAATAAAATTGTGGAGAAATGTAAAGCAGGGTTAGTAGCCAAGAGGCCTATGGTCTCTCTGGAGGAGCTGTAGAGATCCACAGCTCCGGTGGGAGAATCTGTGCACAGGACAGCAATTAGTTGTGTCCTGCAAAAATCTGGCCTTGATGGGAGAGTGAAAGCCATTTTTGAAGGTAAGCCATAAGAAGTCCCATTTGCAGTTTGCCACAAGCAAATATGTGGAAGAAGGTGGTCTGGTTAGATGAAATTAAAGTTGCTATATGTGACAGAAAACTAACACTGCACATCACCCTGAACACACCAGCAGGAACAGGGAAGCTGGTCCCAGAGTTGATGGGAAGATGGATGGTGCTTTTTCCTGGAGGAAAACCTGGTAGAGGCTTTAGTAACATAGTGACATAGTTTATAAGGCCGAAAAAAGACATCTGTCCATCCAGTTCGGCCTGTTTTCCTACAAGTTGATACAGAGGAAGGCAAAAAAAACCCTGTGAGGTAGAAGCCAATTTTCCCCACTTTAGGGAAAAAAATTCCTTCCCGACTCCAATCAGGCAATCAGAATTACTCCCTGGATCAACGACCCATCTCTAGTAACTATAACCTGTAATATTATTACCCTCCAGAAATGCATCCAGGCCCCTCTTGAACTCTTTTAGTGAACTCACCATCACCACCTCCTCAGGCAGAGAGTTCCATAGTCTCACTGCTCTTACCGTAAAGAATCCTCTTCTATGTTTGTGTACAAACCTTCTTTCCTCCAGACGCAGAGGATGTCCCCTGGTCACAGTCCTGGGGATAAATAGATCATGGGAGAGATCTCTGTACTGATATACCCTATACTATACCCCTGATATATTTATACATAGTTATTAGATCTCCCCTCAGTCGTCTTTTTTCTAAAGTGAATAAGCCTAATTTTGATAATCTTTCTGGGTACTGTAGTCCACCCATTCCAGTTATTACTTTAGTTGCCCTCCTCTGAACCCTCTCCAGCTCTGCTATGTCTGCCTTGTTCACAGGAGCCCAGAACTGTACACAGTACTCCATGTGTGGTCTGACTAGAGATTTGTAAAGTGGCAGGACTATGTTCTCATCACGGGCATCTATGCCTCTTTTGATGCAACCCATTATCTTATTGGCCTTGGCAGCAGCTGTCTGACCCTGGTTTCTACAGCTTAGTTTGCTGTTCACTAAAATTCCTAGGTCCTTTTCCATGTCAGAGTTACCCAATATTTTACCATTTAGTATGTACTGGTGACTTGCATTATTCCTTCCCATATGCATAACCTTACATTTGTCAGTGTTAAACCTCATCTGCCACTTCTCTGCCCAAGCCTCCAGTCTATCCAGATCCATCTGTAGCAGTGTACTGTCCTCTTCTGTGTTAATTACTTTACACAGTTTAGTGTCATCTTCAAAAATTGATCTTTTACTGTGCAAGCCTTCTACAAGATCATTAATAAATATATTGAAGAGAATAGGGCCCAATATTGACCCCTGTGGTACCCCACTAGTGACAGTGACCCAATCTGAATATGTGCCGTTAATAACCACCCTCTGTTTTCTATCACTGAGCCAGTTACCTACCCACATACAGACATTTTCTCCCAGGCCAAGCATTCTCATTTTATATACTAACCTTTTATGTGGTACTGTGTCAAATGCTTTGGAGCAGTCCAGATATACGACATCCATTGATTCGTCGCGGTCCAGTCTAGAACTTACCTCCTCATAGAAACTGATTAAATTGGTTTGACATGACCGATCCCTCATGAAGCCATACTGATATGGAGTTATTTGCTTATTTTCATTGAGGTACTCCAAGATAGCATCTCTTAGAAAACCGTCAAACAGTTTACCCACGACAGATGTTAAACTTACCGGCCTATAGTTCCCGGGCTCTGTTTTTGGACCTTTTTTGAATATTGGCACCACATTTGCTATGCGCCAATCCTGTGGAACACTCCCTGTCAGTATAGAGTCCTTAAATATCAGAAATAAGGGTCTGGCGATGACATTACTTAATTCTCTTAGGATACGGGGGTGTATGTATGCCATCCGGTCCTGGCGATTTGTCTATTTTAATCTTTTTAAGACTTCCTGGGTCAGACAGGGCATTTTTAATGGGGAATTTACTGTGCAAAGCAGTAATCAAAGCAAAAGGTGGCTACTTTGAAGAACCTAGAATATAAGACGTATTTTCAGCTGTTTCACACTTTTTTGTTAAGTATATAATTCCACATGTGTTAATTCATAGTTTTGATGCCTTCAGTGTGAATCTACAATTTTCATAGTCATGAAAATACAGAAAACTCTTTGAATGAGAAGGTGTGTCCAAACTTTTGGTCTGTACTGTATATCTTCCCGGAGTGTGGGCTTTAGACAGGACTTTACATAAAGGCAGACCCCCCCCCTCCGGTTTTGGTGATCCTTTCTGAACAGACTGTAACCCTGTACGTTGACTGCCTAGTCATAGGTATCATCCATGTCTCAGTTATTCCCACTATGTCAAATTCCTCCTCACACATCACTAATTCCAGTTCACCAGTTTTATTAGTCAGGCTTCTGGCATTAGTGTACATACAGTTAAAAGGTTTATATATTTTTTTCCCCCTACACCTTTCCTTCTGCACTGTTCTAGTTCCTCCTTCCATTCCTCCCCCAGTTCCATTACCTTGCCCCAGGTCTCTATCTGCACTATCTTCCCCATCTATAATGTAGTTACCCTCCCCCCCAGTCCCTAGGTTTAAACACTCCTCCAGCCTTCTAGCCATCTTCTCCCCCAAAACAGCTGCCCCTTCCCCATTGAGGTGCAGCCCATCCCTACGGTAGAGCCTGTAGCTGTCAGAGAAGTCGGCCCAGTGCTCCAAGAACCCAAATCCCTCCTTCCTACACCAGTTCTTGAGCCACATGTTTACCTCCCTAATCTCCCGCTGCCTTTCTTGTGTGGCTCGTGGTACAGGCAGTATTTCGGAAAACACTACCTTTGACGTCCTTGCCCTAAGCTTGTGCCCTAGATCCCTAAAATCATTTTTAAGGATGCTCCACCTACCTCTAACTTTGTCATTGGTTCCGATATGGACCATGACTGCTGGATCTTCTCCAGCCCCTCCTAGTAATCTGTCAACCCGATCCGCGATGTGCTGAACTTGAGCGCCAGGAAGGCAACACACCATTCGACGATCCCGGTCTTTGTGACAGATTGCCCTCTCTGTACCCCTAATAATTGAATCTCCCACTACCACCACCTGTCTGGCCTGCCCTGTTCTCCTGGTCCCCTGCTTACTGGACATTCCCCTGACTGGCAGAGGAAGTGTCCGGCTGCAGACTTGAGACTGGGGCAGAGGTTCACCTTCTGGCAGGATAATGACTTTAAACATGCAGCCAGAACTATAATGGAGCAGTTTAGATCAAAGCATATTAATGTGTTAGAATGGCCAAATCAAAGTCCAGACCTAAATCCTATTGAGAATTGCTGTTCTTGCTGTTCACAGATGCTCTCCATCCAATTTCACTGAGTTTGAACTATTTTGCAAAGAAAAATGGGCAAAAATTTCAGCCTGTAGATGTGCAAAGATAGTAGAGACATACCCATCAAAATTGCAGCAATATGTGGTCCTACCAAAGTATTGACTTTCAAGATTTTTATTTATTAAAAATTTTGAAAACCGTGTATCATTTTCTTTTCACTTCACACATACTTGCTACTTTGTGTTGGTCTATCACATAAAATCCCAATACAATACATTTGAGTTTGTGGGTGTAACTTAAACAAATGTGGAAAAGTTCAAGGGGTATTAATATTTTTCACGGCATTATAGGTAAAATAAGGTCTGTAGGCTTAGAAAGTATCGTTTGTAATTGAATTGAAAACTGACTGTAGAACTATGTCTAAAATAGTAATTTAATAAACCCCTGCACTGGCGGTGGATCCGTTGGAGTTATGAAGAGGCAAAAAAAAACCATGAGGTGGAAGCCAATTTTTCTTATTCCTTCCCAAACCATGAGGTGGAAGCCAATTTTTCTTATTCCTTCCCGACTCCAATAAGGCAATCGGAATAACTCCCTGGATCAACGACCTCTCCAGAAAGCATAGTAACTATAACCTGTAATATTACTCTAGAAATAGATCCAGGCCCAGGGGCGGACACCGACAGCAGACACAAATATAAACATATACGTGCAAATCAAAAACATCTTGTTTATATGGGTCAACATGTTTACAGTATGTATATATATATTTTTTTCATACTAGATCACGCCTCTGACCCCTCTGTACCTGCACATAGTGTTTATTCCCACACTGTGGCCCCTTCACAGTAGCTATGTCCAGATATGCCCCTTCACAGTAGTTATGCCCAGAGAAGTCCACTTTACAGTAGTTATGGCCAGATATGTGCCCCTTCACAGCAGTTATGCCCAGATATGTGCCCATTTCACAGTAGTTATGCCCAAATATGTGCCCATTTCACAGTAGTTATGTCCAGATATGCGCTCCTTCACAGCATTTATGCTGAGATATGCGCCCCTTCACAGCAGTTATGCCCAGATATGTGCCCCTTTACATCACTTATACCCAGATCTGTGCCCTTTTCACAGTAGTTATTCCCAGAGATGCCCCCTTCACAGTAGTTATACCCAAATATGTGCCCCTTCACAGTAGTTATGCCCAAATATGTGCCCCTTCACATTAGCTATGCCCGATATGCGCCCCCTTCACAGTCATGTCCAGATATGTGCCCCCTTCGCAGTAGATATGCCCAGATATTGTCTCCCCTTCACAGTAGCAGTGTGATGTGTGACATTGTGCTGCTGCGGAGCCAGGGCCTTATTTAGATTTTGTGCTTCCCTAGCACTTTAGTGCCAGCTTCTTCCCCCCATTGAAGTCCATATTTTTTAGATAGTGGACAGTAAAATGCTCCCTAGGCCTTCAGCTATCCCTCAGGCCTCCCTGATACGCTTGCACAATTAAAGGGCCGTCCTGTTCCATGTGCTCTTGGCAGCTGAAGACATCTGTGTTGGTCCCCAGCATTGCTGAGAAAAATTATGTTTTATTATTTGCAAACGGGGGCATTACGATTACTCCTAGAGGCTCCACTTTCTCTGTAACTGCCGTGCTCTCTGCACTGATGACATTTTCACTGCCAGGCCCTGTCAAAGTAGACAGGGCGCGGCAGTTGCAAAGAAATCGAGCCTCTAGGTGTAATGGCAACGCCCCCGTTGCTCCTAGAGGCTCATGTGCATAAATTAAAACCTCATTTTTAGCAGCAATGCAGGCACATATGAACATGGGACCAACATAGATGTCTTCAGCTGCCAAGCGCACAAAAATTACTTATGCACATGAGCCTCTAGGAGCAACGGGGGCGTTGCCATTACACCTAGAGGCTCGGATTTCTTTGCAACTGCCGCGCCTTGTCTACTTTGACAGGGCCTGGCAGTGAAAATGTCATCAGTGCAGAGGGCACGGCAGTTACAGAGAAAGCGGAGCCTCTAGGAGTAATCGTAACGCCCCCGTTTGCAAATAATAAAACATAAATTTTCTCAGCAATGCTGGGGACCAACACAGATGTCTTCAGCTGCCAAGAGCACATGGAACAGGTCAGCCCTTTAATTGTGCAAGCGTATCAGTCCCCCAGTCCCCAGTTTAAACACTCCCCCAACCTTCTAGCCATCCTCTCACCCAACACAGCTGCAACTTCCCTATTGAGGTGCAACCCATCCCTACGACAGAACCTGTAACCAACAGAGAAGTCTGCCCAGTTCTTTGTGAACCAAAAACCCTTCCTCCTACGCCAGTTCGTTCTTGAGCCATTTGTTTACCTCCCTAATCTCCCAGTGCCCTTCTAATGTGGGTTGTGGTACTGGTAGTATTTCAGAAAATACTCCATATATTTCTACCCACAATGACTCCATATCTTCAGTATTTCAGAAAATACTACTTTTGAGATCCTTTGCAGAAGTTTGCCGCCTAACACACTGAAATCTTTTTTAAGGATGCTGCACCTACCTCTAATGTTGTAATTGGTTCGATTGTGGATCATGACCGCTGGGTTAACTCTGCGTGCAAAAACGCTTGTACTATTAAAATATAGGTATAATTATCCCACACAGCAAATGGCGAAACTGAAAAAAAAATCAAAATGGGCAAGTAATCAAAAAGTCATACAAACCCCAGAATAGTATCAAAAAAGTACAGATCGTCCCACAGAAAATGATCCCTCACACAGCTCTGTACACATAAAATTAAAAAAGTTATGGGGATAAAAATATGGCAATGTAAATGAAAAATTCATTTTTTCCAAAGTTTTTAATCGTTGTAATCATATTGACCCAGAGAATAACAGTAACAGTTCAGTTTTACTGCATAGGAAAATGTAAACAAACAAACAAACATAAAACTGGCAGAATTATTATTTATTTTCTTTTTTTTTTTTTTTTTTAATATATAACTAGCTGAAGGACCCAGGATCTATTTCATTTAATGTTTGTGTGTGTGACGTAAAGAAAATATCGAGAGTGACCTCTACAGCATCCTGCCCCTTATAACTGTGACCTCCACAGCAGCTAGAGTGGCCACTGTCTTCACCCCAGAAAGCCAGACCTCACCGGCCATTCCCCCAAACGTGAAACAGTGCCCTTGGTTACCATGAAGACACACCACTAAACATGAGGCCACGCCCCCTGGCTCCGTGAAGACACGGAGGAGAAGCTGCCTGAGCATGAGCTACTGAAAGGGTGGACATCCCTACGTCCATCCAGGCACTGTGCTGGACTGAGGACAGGGAGCCAGAAAACCGGACTGTCCAGCCTAAAGCCGGACAACTGGCCACCCTAACATCAGCCTGCACCTAGGGTGGCCAGAGGTCCAGTTTTAGGCTGGACAGTCTGGCTTTCAGACTCCCTGTCCACTGTCCGGCGCAGTGCCTAGACAGACACAGGGATGTCCACCCTTTCAGTAGCTCATGCTCAGACAGCTTCTCCTCCGTGTCTTCATGGAACCAGGGGGCGTGGCCTCGTGTTTAGGGGTGTGGCTTCATGGGGACCGGTGGCACGGCTTCATGTTAGGGGAAGGCTGGACATTCTGGCTTTCAGACTACCTGTCCTCTGTCATGCACAGGGCCTGGATGGACACAGGGGGCGTGGCCTCTTGTTTAGGGGTGTGGCTTCATGGGGACCGGTGGCACGGCTTCACATTGGGGGAAGGCTGGACATTCTGGCTTTCAGACTCCCTGTCATCTGTCATGCGCAGGGCCTGGATGAACACAGGGGGCGTGGCCTTTTGTTTAGGGGTGTGGCTTCATGGGGACCGGTGGCACGGATTCACGTTAGGGGAAGGCTGGACATTCTGGCTTTCAGACTCCCTGTCCTCTGTCATGCGCAGGGCCTGGATGGACACAGGGGGCGTAGCCTCTTGTTTAGAGGTGTGGCTTTATGGGGACCGGTGGCACGGCTTCATGTTGGGGTAAGGCTGGACATTTTGGCTTTCAGACTCCCTGTCCTCTGTCATGCGCAGGGCCTGGATGGACACAGAGATATCCTTTTGAACAGCTCACTCTCAGACAGCAGCACTGTGCAGTCTGTGCATGAGCTGCAGGGAGAAAGTCACACTCCCTCCCACCCCTGCAGCTGACAGAAGTTGATTTTTACCTTCATTTTTTCAATCCCAGTCAGATGCGGAGTGGAAGGGGCATGGCCTGAGTCGGGGGAATGACTTAGTAGGACCTGGGGGTGGGGCTTTTAAGTCCTTCTTTTGAAGGTCGCCTGAATTACAGGCCGATGCCATAGTAATTTCGGAGGAAAGAGGAAAGAAAACATCTTTTATTACTACTGAACAGTAAATATATGAAATTCACATTATATGAGGTAATGATTGATGATGAGTAAGTCTAAAACATAAGTTAGATTTAACCAGAATACCCCAGTGTCATCCACAGCGCTCTACCCCTTTAAAGCAGACCTACAGCAGTGAACTGGCTAGGTTGTTATGGAAACCTGGTGTGTGTGTGGAGACTAACTGCCTGGGAGCTTCTATTGGCTGATAAGGGTCATGTGACCAGGCTACTATTGGCTAATGCATTTTTTGGGAATATCTCCTGGAGAGTTGAAAACTGTTCTAAAACCTTCCCGACACCTGATGTACATGTGTGCCAAATTTTGTGATTGTAGCTGCAGCGGTGCGGATTCCTTTAGCGGACATACACACTCACACACACACACATACACTCAGCTTTATATATTAGATTTCACCCCATTTGGAATTGTTTACCGCTTCCCACCACATTGTATACAACTGTAAATGGTGCCGTTAGAAAATGCATCTTGTTCCGCAAAAAACAAGCCATCATACAGCCATGTGAATCAAAAGATTAAAAAAAAGTTATGGCTTTGGAAAGGCTTGGAGTGAAAAACGGAAAATCACCCATTTCATCTTAATTTAATAGTAATAGTTTAAGCTTGGCATAGTTTTTTTGTTGTTGTTTAGTTTTATTAGTAAAATACACAAAGGAATGATTTGAATGTTTTCTCTTTTATACTTTTAAACAAAAAATGTTACTTTATTACCTTTATATTAGCTCAAAGGGAATTTGAACATGTGTTCATGAGATCATTTACAGTGGGGAAAAAAGTATTTAGTCAGCCACCAATTGTGCAAGATGAGATAGGCCTGTAATTGACATTTTAGGTAGACCTCAACTATGAGAGACAAAATGAGAAAGAAAATCCAAAAAATCACATTGTCTGATTTTTAAAGAATTTATTTGCAAATTATGGTGGAAAATATTTGGTCAATAACAAACGTTCATCTCAATACTTTGTTGTATATCCTTTGTTGGCAATGACAGAGGTCAAATATTTTCTGTAAGTCTTCACAAGGTTGGCACACACTGTTGCTGGCATGTTAACTCATTCCTCCATGCAGATCTCCTCTAGAGCAGTGATGTTTTGGGGCTGTCGCTGGGCAACACGGACTTTCAACTCCCTCAAAAGGTTTTCTATGGGGTTGAGATCTGGAGACTGGCTAGGCCACTCCAGGACCTTGAAATGCTTCTTACGAAGCCACTCCTTCGTTGCCCTGGCGGTGTGCTTGGGATCATTGTCATGTTGAAAGACCCAGTCACATTTCATCTTCAATGTCCTTGCTGATGAAAGGAGGTTTGCACTCAAAATCTCACGATACATGGACCCATTCATTCTTTCATGTACACGGATCAGTCATCCTGGTCCCTTTGCAGAGAAACCGCCCCAAAGCATGATGTTGCACCCCCATGCTTCACAGTAGGTATAATGTTATTTTGATGCAACTCAGCATTCACTCTCCTCCAAACACAACGAGTTGTGTTTCTACCAAACAGTTCTACTTTGGTGTCATCTGACCATATGACATTCTCCCAATACTCTTCTGGAACATCCAAATGCTCTTTAGCAAACTTCAGGCGGGCCCGTATATGTACTGGCTTAAGCAGGGGAACACGTCTGGCACTGCAGGATCTGAGTCCCTGGTGGCGTAGTGTGTTACTGACGGTAGCCTTTGTTACGTTGGTCCCAGCTTTCTGCAGGTCATTCACTAGGTCCCCCGGGTGGTTCTGGGATTTTTGCTCACAGTTCTTGTGATCATTTTGACCCCACGGGGTGAGATCTTGCGTGGAACCCCTGATCGAGGGAGATTATCAGTGGTCTTGTATGCCTTTTTTTAATTATTGTTCCCACAGTTGATTTCTTCACACCAAGCTGCTTGCCTATTGCAGATTCAGTTTTCCCAGCCTGGTGCAGGTCTACAATTTTGTTTCTGGTGTCCTTCGACAGCTCTTTGGTCTTCACCATAGTGGAGTTTAGAGTGTGACTGTTTGAGGTTGTGGACAGGTGTCTTTTATACTGATAACAAGTTCAAACAGGTGCCATTACTACAGGTAATGAGTGGAGGAGCCTCTTAAAGAAGAAGTTAATTGGTGGCTGACTAAATACTCCCCCCCCCCCCCCCCACTGTATATCATAGACTACGGTCAAATAGCAAATGACTCTTGCAGTCTCACAATAGGCTGATCGTTTAGTTATCGGTGGGAGGTCCCTCTCTCTATATGACTGTTGAGGTGCTGTGGTTCTAATTGACCAGGTCATCTGGAGGAGGGGGTTGGCGGTTAAACTCAATGATCAAACAATGATGCCCACTTAGCTCCTCAGCCGGTGCCATATTTAACAACTTAAGGACCCTTGACGTACATGTACATCATAGCTGGCAGTGACTTGAGGACCAGTGACGTACATGCAGCTTCAAGCGTTGCGATTGGCCGATCAGTGAAGACCGGCACATCGCAGCGCCGGAAGAAAAAGGAAGCTGCGGGGCGGGTCGGAAGGGGTCAGGTGGAGATGACCGGTGCTGAACCAGTCAGCACCTGTCTCCTCTGAGGTGAGGCAGGGGACACCAGTGTTTGGCATCCCCTGCCAGCACTGTGATTAGCTGGAACAACGCTCCAGCCAATGGCAGCGCTATAGCTGCACAGGAAAGGGCAGAACCACCCTGCATGCAGCCATTGTGGCTGGTGACTGCATGCAGAGAGGTTCTGTATTTTTCTGTGCTGCTTGCTGGGACTTGTTGTGCACCACCACTGCGATTTCAACTTTTCCTGCTGAAAGATGAAACGAAGAAGAACATCTGGAATTACTGCACTGATTTTTATTTTTATTTTTTTTCATTTGCAGCTGTTCCAGATCCCTAAACCACCCTCTGTCCCTGAAAAAAGAACTGCAGTTAGTGGTAGTTTTTTTTTCTCCTTTTTCTTCCCCTCACGTGTGAGAACACAACTCACACCCTTCACACCAAATAGAGTTTTACACATTTCACACGTCACACCCCAATAGTATACTCAGCTGAAGAGGCATATGCGTATCCTGCCTGCGATACTGAGTCTGCCAGTGATGGAGAAGAGTATGCCACTTTCCTCTACTCCTCTACCCCCTCATTATTATCATCCAGTGATGAGGGACCTTCAAGAAGGTGCTCCAGGGTAGCAGCAGAGGCAGCCCCCCAGAGTGAACCCTTATGGACCCCACCCCCTGACGATTATCAGCCCCAAATTCCAGATTTTGAGGCCAGCTCCGGAATTCAGATTGTGCGGGGTTCACAGAACTAAAGATTCTGTAAATGTAATATCCCCATACGCTAGACCCCTAGGTTGGACCTGAGTAAGTGCAGCAGAGATGAGGAAGTTTTGGGGACTGCTGCATATGGGCGTTGTAAAGAAGCCAAACGTTGCAATATTGGAGTTCGGACATTTTCTACCAGACTCCAATTACAAACTTTGTGAGAGTAGCTCCGGGTACACCCACAAGTTCTGCATTTACGAAGGGAAAGATTCCCGGATAGAACCCCCAGAATGCCCCCCCCCCCAGGAGTGTGGGACTTTCTGCACCCACTGCTGTATAAGGTTACCACCTCTATGTGGATAACTATTATACCAGCATACCCCTATTCATGTCCCTAAATGCCAGACGTACTGTGGCATGCGGCACAGTGTGTAAAAATCAGAGAGGCCTCCCTAGCTCACTGGTAGGGCAAACACTGAGAGGGTGAAAGCAGGTCTCTCCTCCATGAGAACATGCTGATGGTTAAGTACAAGGACAAGAGGGACGTCCTTGTGTCGACCAACATTCACACCAGCACCAGCTCCCCTGCCACTGTACGTGGTACTACTACCACTATCCCCAAACCAGTCTGTATGCTGGACTACAGCAGGCACATGGGAGGGGTGGATCTTTCAGATCAACTTCTGAAGCCCTACAGTGCCACATGAAAAACGAAAGTGTGGTACAAAAAGCTAGACGTACACATTGTACAGATGGCACTGTGCAATGAGTATGTGCTTTTATTAATCTGCAGGCCACACAAGAACTTTCCTTCAGTTCCAATAGGTGGTTATCAAGGCTCTAATTTTTCAAAGCCAGGCCGGGGAGGGTCCCAGTACGTCAGGAAGTCATGGTCCCCGTATTGTACCAGAGCAACATTTTCCCGGTCAAGTACCCCAGACAGCAAGGAAGGGACGGACCCAAAAAAGATACAGGGTGTGTTACAAAAGGGGGATAAGAAAAGACACCATTTACCACTGTGAAACCTGCCCTGAAAAACCTGGCCTGTGCATGGAGGAGTGTTTTAAAATCTACGACACATCCATGGAGTATTAATTTAATTTCATCCTTGATGTACCCTGTACTGTAGTTTTATCACTTTATACCTCAGATTTAGTCCGAATAGCTTACATATCCACTTTTCAGCAACCACTACATATTCATTTCTGTGAAACTCCTGTTAGGTCAAAAGTGCCCTTTCCCCCCTTCGTAACGGGGGTGCTCTTTCCAAAAACGGGGACATGCGACATGGCAATTAAAAACCATGTCTGTTATTTCTGGCCTGCAAAATCCATATTTTGCAGTTTGCTTCTAGAGCCCTGCTGTGCGCCCATACGTCAGATTTTAAGCACATATGCAGTGTTGCCGTATTCTGGGGGAAATGGGGAACAAAATGTGGGGTGCATTTTGTCTCGTTACCCTTTGGAAAAGTGAAAAATGTGGGTGTAAAGCAACTTTTTTTGTGAAAAAATAGCAATTTTTCATTTTAACTGCCAAGTGTTTCCTAATTCTAGGAAACACCTTTGAGCTCAAAGTGCTCACTACACACCTTGAAAGATTCCTTGAGGGGTGTAGTTTCCAAAATGTGGTTACTTTTTGGCGGTTTCCACTGTAGGGCCAGCTCAGGGTGTCTTCATATGTGACATAGCTCCCAATTATTATTCCAGCTAAATCCGCTCTCCAAAAGCCATATGGTGCTCCTTCCACTCTGAAGCCTGCTGTGCGCCCATACATCATTTTTTGAGCACATATGGGGTGTTTCTGTAAACTCCAGAATCGGGGTTATGGATTTTGAGTTTTGTTTGGCTGTTAACCCTTGATGTTTTGCAGGAAAATGGATTCAAATTTAAAATCTGCTAAAAAAGTGAAATTTTGAATTTTTATTCCCATTTTCTTTTAATTCTTGTGGGACACCTAAAGGGTTAACAAAGTTTGCAAAAACAGTTTTGAATAACTTGAGGGGTGTAGTTTCTAAAATGGGCTGGTTTTTGGGTGGTTTCTATTATGTAAGCCCCACAAAGTAACTTCAACTGAACTGGTCCTAAAAAACTGGGGGTTTAGAAATGTTCTTAAAATTTTAAGATTTGCTTCTAAACTTCTAAGCCTTCTAACGTCCCAAAAAAATAAAATGTCATTTTCAAAATGATCCAAACATGAAGTAGACATATGGGGAATGTTTAAAATATACTAAGCTTTATTGAAACCATTTAAAATGAAGTGAAGGAAAGGACTCAAATTGGTCCACTAGAAACATACATATGGACCTACGAGGGGTAAGTGGTGACTTAACCGTCTATGCTGACCAGGTGGTATACAATCCACCATACAGTCCTGGTGCAGTTCTTTTGCTATTTATCCACTGTCCCTTGCAAAACACAAAACTTAAAGCTAAAAATTAGCACCAGGTCACAACATGGACCTCCCCTAGTGCCCAAGAGCCGTGACTGTTCCAACACTCCGGGAGGACACACGTCAAGGCTCCTAAGTCCACTGACTCCTGAATCAACATCTACAGTGAAGAGGCGACTCCGGGATGCTGACCTTTAGGGCAAAGTGGCAAAGAAAAAGCCATATCTGAGACTGGCTAATAAAAGGAAAAGATTAATATGGGCAAAAGAACACAGACATTGGACAGAGGAAGATTGGAAAAAAGTGTTATGGACAGACGAATCGAAGTTTGAGGTGTTTCGATCACACAGAAGAACATTTGTGAGACGCAGAAAAACTGGTAAAGTGGGAGATTTGTACAAGGTAAAAGGGATATTGAATAAGGAAGGCTATCACTCCATTTTGCAACGCCATGCCATACCCTGCAGTCCTCCAGACTAAAAAAAATACCTAGGAGCCATTGGCTCCTGAACTGAAAAATTTAGGAGCCAAATTAAATTTTTAGTCGCCAAATTTAAATACATATAATTATAATTAAAAAAAAAGATTTGGAGGAACAGATGGAAAGTCTGGCCCATAATGACAGTCCTATCCTATTTTTTGGGGAGAGAAGGTGACTAAAAAATGGCGAATTGTGCGTTTTTTATTTATTTATTTTTCAGTTACGTGTTCACCGCATAGGAGATTTTTTTAATATTTTAATAGTTTGGACTTTTCAGATTTGGCGATATGTAAAACGTTTATTTATTGTTATTATATTTTACATGTAAAATTGGGAAAGGGGGTGATTAAGGGGCTGTTCAGACGGCCATAGTATTGCGCATCCGCTCCACAATACCACGGATGCCGCCCGGCGTAACATAGTAACATAACATAGTTTGTAAGGCCGAAAAAAGACATCTGTCCATCCAGTTCATCCAGTTTGCGGAACACGTGGCCGGGCGCCCTGTTCAAAATGCCTATTCTTGTCTGCTGTTGTGGACAAGAATAGGACATGTTCTGTAATTTCTTGCGGAGCCGCGGCAAGTTTGCACACCACCAACTGAAGTGAATGCGGCCGCATCTATTCTGAAAAATTGCGGAATAGATGCGGGCGCATTTACACAGTCGTGCTGTCCTGGGCTTTGTGCACACAGCAGCAGGGAGCTTACCATGGCAGACAGGACTTCAGTAGCATCCTGGTTGCCATGGTAACTGATCGGAGCCCCGCGATTACACTGCTGGGGCTCCGATCGAATCTACCACTGCCACCACTGAAGAGGGGGCGGGGGGTCACCTGTGGCCACTGCGCCACCAATGAGACTAGTAACTGAGGGGGTGGGGGGGGCGCACTACGCCACCAATGACTATAAAGCACATTAAATCAAGTATAGGATGCAGCGGTATAACATACCCAGGGCGTGCGATCCACAGCAATTAACCCCTCTGCATCCTATACTTGATTTAATGTGCTTTATAGTCATTGTTTGGTTTTTTTTGTTTTTTTAACTTTTTAAAAAAAAAACTTTTAATTTAATAAATTTTAGCCTAGAACCTGGGATCTTAGGCTAGAACCTGGGATCTTTTAATCGCTTGTTCTATTCACCCTAATAGAGATCTATTAGGGTGAATAGGGCTTCACAAGCTCCCTGCTGCCCTGTGCTTTGTGCACACGGCAGCAGGGAGCTCACCATGGCAGCCAAGACTTCAGCTGCTTCATTGGTGGCGCAGTTCGCCCTCCCCCTACCCTTCTCTGCCCCTCTCATTGGTGGCGCAGTGCTCCCTCTCTCCTCTTCCATTAGTGGCAGCGGCAGCAGCAGCAGCAGCACACGGGGGGGGGCCTGTGCTGCTGAGGGAGCATGGTCCAATCAAGCAATCAGAATAACTCCCTGGATCAATGACCCATCTCTAGTAGCTATAACCTATAATATTATTACATCCAGAAATACATCCAGGACCCTCTTGAACTCTTTTAGTGAACTTACCATCACCACCTCCTCAGGCAGAGAGTTCAATAGTCTTACTGCTCTTACCGTAAAGAATCCTCTTCTGTGTTTGTGTACAAACCTTCTTTCCTCTAGACGCAGAGGATGTCCCCTTGTCACAGTCACAGTCCTGGGGATAAATAGATCATGGGAGAGATCTCTGTACTGGCTCCTATTTATACATGATTATTAGATCTCTCCTCAGTCATCTTTTTTCTAAAGTGAATAACCCTAATTTTGATAATCTTTCTGGGTACTGTAGTCCACCCATTCCAATTATTACTTCAGTTGCCCTCCTCTGAACCCTCTCCAGCTCTGCTATGTCTGCCTTGTTCACAGGAGCCCAGAACTGTACACAGTACTCCATGTGTGGTCTGACTAGTGATTTGTAAAGTGGCAGGACTATGTTCTCATCACGAGCATCTATGCCCCTTTTGATGCAACCCATCCTCTGCGTCTGGAGGAAAGAAGGTTTGTACACAAACATAGAAGAGGATTCTTTATGGTAAGAGCAGTGAGACTATGGAACTCTCTGCCTGAGGAGGTGGTGATGGTAAGTTCACTAAAAGAGTTCAAGAAGGGCCTGGATGTATTTCTGGAGGGTATTACAGATTATAGTTACTAGAGATGGGTCGTTGATCCAGGGAGTTATTCTGATTGCCTGATTGGAGTCGGGAAGGAATTTTTCCCCCTAAAGTGAGGAAAATTGGCTTCTACCTCACAGGGGTTTTTTTGCCTTCCTCTGGATCAACTTGTAGGAAAACAGGCTGAACTGGATGGACAGATGTCTTTTTTCAGCCTTAAAAACTATGTTACTATGTTATATATATAATATTTTTCAATTTTATATATTTGTGTGTGTATATATATATATATATATATATATACACTCACCGGCCACTTTATTAGGTACACCATGCTAGTAACGGGTTGGACCCCCTTTTGCCTTCAGAACTGCCTCAATTCTTCGTGGCATAGATTCAACAAGGTGCTGGAAGCATTCCTCAGAGATTTTGGTCCATATTGACATGATGGCATCACACAGTTGCCGCAGATTTGTCGGCTGCACATCCATGATGCGAATCTCCCGTTCCACCACATCCCAAAGATGCTCTATTGGATTGAGATCTGGTGACTGTGGAGGCCATTTGAGTACAGTGAACTCATTGTCATGTTCAAGAAACCAGTCTGAGATGATTCCAGCTTTATGACATGGCGCATTATCCTGCTGAAAGTAGCCATCAGATGTTGGGTACATTGTGGTCATAAAGGGATGGACATGGTCAGCAACAATACTCAGGTAGGCTGTGGCGTTGCAACGATGCTCAATTGGTACCAAGGGGCCCAAAGAGTGTCAAGAAAATATTCCCCACACCATGACACCACCACCACCAGCTTGAACCGTTGATACAAGGCAGGATGGATCCATGCTTTCATGTTGTTGACGCCAAATTCTGACCCAACCATCCGAATGTCGCAGCAGAAATCGAGACTCATCAGACCAGGCAACGTTTTTCCAATCTTCTACTGTCCAATTTCGATGAGCTTGTGCAAATTGTAGCCTCAGTTTCCTGTTCTTAGCTGAAAGGAGTGGCACCCAGTGTGGTCTTCTGCTGCTGTAGCCCATCTGCCTCAAAGTTCGACGTACTGTGCGTTCAGAGATGCTCTTCTGCCTACCTTGGTTGTAACGGGTGGCAATTTGAGTCACTGTTGCCTTTCTATCAGCTCGAACCAGTCTGCCCATTCTCCTCTGACCTCTGGCATCAACAAGGCATTTCCGCCCACAGAACTGCCGCTCACTGGATGTTTTTTCTTTTTCGGACTATTCTCTGTAAACCCTAGAGATGGTTGTGCGTGAAAATCCCAGTAGATCAGCAGTTTCTGAAATACTCAGACCAGCCCTTCTGGCACCAACAACCATGCCACGTTCAAAGGCACTCAAATCACCTTTCTTCCCCATACTGATGCTCGGTTTGAACTGCAGGAGATTGTCTTGACCATGTCTACATGCCTAAATGCACTGAGTTGCCGCCATGTGATTGGCTGATTAGAAATTAAGTGTTAACGAGCAGTTGGACAGGTGTACCTAATAAAGTGGCCGGTGAGTGTATATATGTATATATATATATATATACCGTATTTTTCGCTTTATAAGACGCACCAGATGATAAGACGCACACCAGATTTTAGAGTAGGAAAATAACAAAAAATATTTTTCATCAGACCTCATATCAGACCATCCATAAATTTCATTCCCATTAGACTTCAGATCAGCCCACTGTGCCCCCATCATACCTCAGATCAGCCCACTGTGCCCCATCATACCTCAGATCAGCCCACTGTGCCCCATCAGACCTCAGATCAGCCCACTGTGCCCCATCAGACCTCAGATCAGCCCACTGTGCCCCCATATGAGCCCACTGTGCCCCCATCAGACCTCAAATCAGCCCACTGTGTCCTCATATGAGCCCACTGTGCCCCTATCAGACCTCTGATCATCCCATAAATGAGCCCACTGTGCCCCCATATGAGCACACTCACCTGATTGCGTGCAGCGTCAGGTCATAGTGCGCGCACTACGTCCTGACACTGTACGAGGTCAGGACAGTGCAGCGCCGGGAGGAGAAGACAGAGGAGCGCCGGACCGGAGCTGCAGCGCAGGAGGGTGGGTATGTTTCCCCGCTCCCGGCAGCTAATACATACTAGTGAGCGCTTCCATAATGGAAACGTTCACTAGTATTCGCTTTATAAAACGCACAGGCATTTTCCCCCTACTTTTGTGTGGGGGGGGGGGGTGAAGTGCGTCTTATAAAGCGAAAAATACGGTAAATATTTGTACTTCATAATGTCTTAAAAAGTAAATGTAGGTGAGAGAAGTGTAGCTTCATTGGCATGGACATGATAGATATTTAAATTGTCTTTGGCTAATTACATTTGTTGTTGTTTCTATCCTTTTACTTTACTTTTTAAGAACCATTCCGAAGACGTGTATGCAAAGCATTGTGGAAAACATAAGAAAATATAACATCCATGCTCTTTTGGTCATTGGTGGATTTGAGGTAAAATATATTTCTATATAAAATCAGAGCACTACTGTACACAATGGCATATTCTCAGTCTTGTTTTGATCCACAGCTGCACTGTGAAGGACAGAACATATTTTCTTATGTGTCTTATGTTTTCTAAGACTAAATTTCCAGTATTTAATTATCCTAAAATTAATATTTAATTAAATTAATATTTAATTTAATTATCCTAAAATGTCACTTCGTGAATAAATAACTTAAACTCATCGGAGCCCATACATTCTCTTTGCCATTTCACTCCCTCCTTAGTCCAAACGTGCAGCCACCTAGTACAGACCTCTGTGCTGGAGATCTGGCCACCTACTTCAAAGAAAAGACATTGAAAATATCCTGCAGAAAATCAGCTTCCACCCTCTATATGTCATTGATCCCTTTCCCCCCTGCATCTCCTCTGGCTCACTGTCCACATTCGACCCAGTCACAGAAGAAGAATTTTCCAGTCTCCTCTCTTCTTTTTGTCCTACCACATGCACTATTGACCCTATTTCCTTACATCTTCAGTTTCCCCCCCCAGCTGTCACTATACGTTTAAAGCCTCAACCTGTCTCTCTTCTGGCATCTTCCCTCTTCTCTCAAACACTCTGTCATAAACCCATTATTTAAAAAAAAAAAACCTTCCCTTGACCCATCTTGCTCAACTAACTACAGGCCTGTCTCTAATCTCTCCTTCATCTCGAAACTCCTGGAGCGTCTGGTCTACTCTTGCCTCATCTGTCTTCTCTCTGCCAACTCACTCCTTGATCCATTACAATAAAATTTTCACATCCTATATTCTACAGAAATTGCCCTCACCAAAGTGACCAATGACCTCCTGACAGCTAAATTCTAATTCTTCTTGATCTTTCTACTGCATTTGACACAGTAGAACACCATACTCTAATGTATCAGCCTTAGGCTACATGCACATGACCCTATGTGTTTTGCGGTCAGCAAATTGCGGATCCGCAAAAAAACCCAATGTCGTCCGTATGGCATCCGTTTTTTTGTGGATCCATTGTAACAATGCCTATCCTTGTCCGTTTTGCTTCGGTTATGTTCTGTTTTTTTTGCGGAGCTACGGAACAGACATACTGATGCGGATAGCACACAGTGTCCTGTCTGCATTTTTTGCTGACCCATTGAAATGAATGGGTCCGCATCCTATCCGCAAACGGAACGGACACGGAAACTAAATACCTTCGTGTGCATGAGGCCTTAAGGACACCGTTTTCTCTTGGCTTTCTTCCTATCTCTCTAACTGCTATTTCAGTGTGTCATTTGCTGGTTCTACTTCCCCTCCTCTCCTTCTTGTCCCTCTTGCTGTTTGGGTTCCTCAGGGTTCAATCCTAGGTACTCTCCTCTTTTCTCTCTACACAGCCCCTTTTGGACAGACTACTAGCAGGTTTGGTTTCCAGTAACAGCTCTATGCTGAGGAGACCCAGCTGATACACTTCATCCCCTAACATCACCCCTGCTGTACTGCAGTCCACCAGTGACTGTCTGTCCACTGTCTCTAACATCATGTCTTCTTTTTATTTGAAAGTGAATCTTTCCAAAACTTAACTTCTGGTGTTTCCTCCATCTATTGACCTACCTACAGCTTATACTTCCATTTCAGTGTGTGTCACTATTATCACGCCTAGACAGCATGTCCACAGTCTTGCTTTTATGTTTGACACTGATCTTTCATTCCCCCCCTCTATTCAGGCTTTTGCCCGCTCATGTCGCCTCTACCTCAAAAACATCTCTAGAATTCACCCCTTCCTTACTGTGGAAACAACAAAAACTCTCACTGTTTCCTTTCCTGTCCCGATTACTGGAATGGATCTCTCCCTCACCAGTCTCTCCCCTCTCTAATCTATCCTGAACGCAGCAGCAGGCTCCTCTATCTGTCTAGCTGACACTGACATCCACCATAATCTAAACCTCTCACTCCCATCTCCAAGAGCTGCACCAGTTCTCTGGAATGCTCTACCCCAAGCAATTAGGTCAATTCATAACATCCACAGTTTTAGGCGTTCCCTAAAAACACATCGTTTTAAGTTAGTCCTGTGTAAAGGGACCTTTAGATCTACTTATCTATTGTGTTTGAAGATGGCTGAAAGATTGCACAAATCTAGAACTTGTTACCTTTTTTCTCACCCCATCTACTCATAAATTGTAAGCTCTTGCAAGCAGGGCCCTCATTCCTCTTGTTTTAATTGTTGACTTGTTTGTTGCTTTGTTATTTATGACTCTGAAACCCACCCTATATACTCTGACCTACCAGGGTCACATATACTAATATAGAAAACCTACGACAATAAATATGTATAGCCAGATCATTGGAAATCCAATCAATCATCATTTTTCAAACTCTTTATTCATTACAAAAGTTAAAAACGATCTAGTCCACATTGCAAGGTAAAAAAGAACAAAGACAGTGAGGGAATGAGTATGAGACAGTGAGTATTTATGACTCTGCTTGTACTTTAACCCCCTCAGTGTAAAGCGCTACGGAGTATGTTGGTGCTATATAAATAAAGGTTATTATGGCACAGGGTCTAACCTCTTTGAAAAATTTAGATGCACATCATCCAATAGCCATACTAAGATCTAGTCTATAACTTGCCTTCTCGTGGAAGCTAATCATATTGGTTTGACAGGACTGATCCTTCAGAAATCAATGCTAATAGTGTGTTGTGTTTGTTTTCACTGTGAACATGTTTTTTTTTTTTTTCTTTAATTTTGTAGGCTTATGAAGGAGTATTACAGCTTGTAGAAGCGCGGGAACATTATGAAGAACTTTGCATTATCATGTGTGTTATCCCTGCTACTATCAGCAACAATGTACCAGGAACTGATTTTAGTATTGGCTCAGACACTGCTGTTAATGCAGCCATGGAGGTAAATAAAACAATATTAGAAGTGACCTGCGACACATTCACTGATCAAGCAGACAGTACATTAGATGCTGTACATTTTTTAACTGTTTCTGCATTGATCTCAGTGGTTAAACATGAAAATGTATTGTTTAATTTTTTTTAATGACGGTTTTCCTGCCATAAATAACAGAAACCTGATGGCAAAGAGCCCAACTGTTGCCATTTCTTTCACAGTAATTCCATAACTACTATAGGCAAAATCCCCATTGTATACAACAGTTAGGCCATTTATCCACGAAGCAGAATGGTTGTAGATTAGTTGTGGTTTTCATTACCTCAATAGTATTGCTTCTAGGCTCCACACAGACAGGCAAAGTTTCCATCTTCCCACGGTTGTACATTCAGATAGAGAATATGGGGAATTTGAAGGCTTGGTCATTACCTGTCTGACATTTTCCTCTATCCACATTCCTGAACAATGTTTGTCTCCACTATTGTTTGTGGAGTAGTCAAGATGGTATCGACTACACTATTCGATATCACAAAAAAAAGGCATACTGACGTATACTGGCCCGATGGAGGCCAAAGAGATACTCCTTTGGCCTTCATCTGGTGAATAGAGTTTTGTGGATACACTGGCAGTATACATCAAAGTGTAGGGTGATAACTAGAGATGAGCAAACGTGCTCGAAACGAGCACTGTACCGCTCGGCTCCCCTGCGCTCACATGGGTGCAGGCAGCCGCTTCCGTCCTCCCATGTGAGCGCAGGGGAGCCGAGCGGTACAGTGCTCATTTCGAGCACGTTCGCTCATCTCTAATGATAACAGCATGTGAACACAGCCAAAAAGGAACAAATGTAACAAAACAAAGTGTTTATTGGGGGGTTAGAAAATACCTTGCTTGATATGCCTATATACATACACCACATGCACCATTCTGGTCTATATTCCATCATGAAAAATGCCCTAAAGAGATACCAAAAAAACATGATTTACTTGAATGTCTACAATCCAATATTATGTATCATAAACTACTACTGAATGCACACCAAAAATTGGTGACACATATATTTTACCCCTTGACTTGATTTTATTCTTCAGTTATATATTTGTTTTTTTTCATCAATACGCTGTAAGGCTACTTTCACAACAGCGTTTTCCTTTTTGGTATTGATATCCATCATAGGATCTCAAAACCAGAAGAAAACGCATCAATTTTGTCTCCATTCATTGTCAATGGGGACAAAACAGAGTTTTTTTTTGTGCGTCTTTGGATACTGATAAGGACGGATCCAGCATGAAACACGATGTAAGGCTACTTTCACACCAGCGTTTTTGGTGGACCCGTCATGAACACCATTGAAAGTCAGTGGGGGACGGATAAGTTTTCTATTGTGTCCGAGAAAAACTGATCTGTCCCAATTGACCTTTATTGTGAATGACAAATGGTCCATCTTGCTCCGCAACCCAGGACGTACTCAAAAACGCAGCTTGCTGTGCTTTTGTGTGCGTCACGGGAACGCAACGGAATGGAATGCATTCTGGTGCATTCCGTTTTGTTCAGTTTTGTCCCCATTGACAATGAATGGGGACAAAACTGAAGCGTTTTCCTTCGCTATTGAGATCCTATGACGGATCTCAATAGGGGAAATTGAAAACGCTGGTATAAAAGTAACCTTAGTCAGTGGTGCCGGATGCGTTTTCTTTTGCATTCGAGAAAGTGGATCCGGCACCGTTGACTTACATTGTTTCATGCTGGATTCGTCTTCGTCATTTTTGATATAATACAACTGGATGCAGATGATTATCATAATGGAATCATTTTTGCTGATCCCTGCCGGATCCAGCAAAAATGCAGACGTGAAAGTAGCGTAAGTCATAACATTTTTTTTTTTTTTCTGCCAGTGTAGATGTATGTCTAGTTATATTTTTCATTGGTACTAGTTTGGGATATCTACAGTATAACTTACTGGTTAACTTTCATTAATTTCTTTGGG
This sequence comes from Rhinella marina, assembly GCA_900303285.1. Taxonomy (NCBI): domain Eukaryota; kingdom Metazoa; phylum Chordata; class Amphibia; order Anura; family Bufonidae; genus Rhinella; species Rhinella marina. Next base: position 66,915 of record ONZH01006542.1, on the reverse strand, counting down.
TGGAAAGAAAACAATTCCAGTATTTATTTGCTACAAAAACTGGTGTACATGTTTCGCAGTGCACTTACAAAGCATTTAGACACTTTATAGCCTCTTCCAACAGGGGGCCTGGTTTAGATGAAAAGGTGTGACTTTATCGAAATATGTCATGGCTTAAATGCATAACTAATAACTAAGCAAAGAAATGAGTGGTGCGAATTTACAGTCTGTGGGTGCACCAGATTTATCATCCTGCATCAGCTTCTTTGATAAATCTGGTGCAGTTTGCAACAGTTTTTGTAGGTTTACAATATCCTATTATTAATGTTAGTAGATCCTCTCCAGTGTGTTGTAACTGGACACTTGACAGGAGCAGCCAATTACTGGCCGCAGTAGTATCGTGCTATACATACTGTCATGACTTCTGCAGCGTGTTCAAGCAAGACATTTTCTTGCATTTGCCCATGTGTAAGTGTACATGGTATTTTTATTCAGGTTTGGAGTAGGTTGGGGCTTTGAAAGCCTCTTCTGATCATGTTTACAACTGTTAGTGCAACTTTGGAAAATTAAATGCAAGCAGAAATGGCATGTACATAAAGTCAGTTCAGCTTTTAATAAATTGAAATCTATAACCACTTTACATCAAGTTGCATAAATTAATACTGAAAAAAACATGAAATTGATGGACTTTTTGTTTTCTGATGTTCAAGAGCTGTGATCGCATTAAACAATCTGCTTCTGGCACAAAGCGCCGTGTCTTCATTGTGGAGACCATGGGTGGATACTGTGGCTATCTTGCTACAGTGGCAGGTATAGCTGTTGGTGCTGATGCTGCTTACATTTATGAGGATACATTCAACATTCATGACTTGAAGGTAAGTTATAAACAATAAGTAAAGAATAATAACTATAGCATATCTAATTTCTGTGATGCAGTGCTAGCACAAATTTATCCTGGTTCGTCATGTAAAATGTGATCTAATTGCTGTGGTTTCTGTAGGAAACTCTGACTTTAAGACTACATTTTTATATATATATATATATATATATATATATATATATATATATATATATATCTCAAAAAAAATTGGCAGCACACCCATAAAAATAAAACAAGATAGTCCTTTTAGTTACCCATATCGTGAAAGGATAAAAGGACTATTTTGTTTTATTTTTATGGGTGTGCTGCCAATTTTTTTGCATTTTGTATACTTGCCTTTGTCCGGCTAAAAGGCGAGCACTCCTACTAGTTATTACTGTTGTTTTAAGTGATGCCAAGTTTTTTCATTATAGTATATGCTTGAAGTTGAGTAAAAACCCATTCGAGAAATCTGAAAGGTATTTGAGACAAGATATTCGGCACAAATCCAATACTTCTGATGCGTGTTTATAGCTTGAATGCTGCAAATCCAACAGCAGTTTAGCCCTATTTAAGGGACATATACTGTCTTGGCATGATTTTGAAATCCACACACAAAAATATCAGCAGCCATGTGAAGCATGGATCCTTAGTGATAAATGATGGAAGGTGGAATGCATGTTAGTTTTCCTGTAGTTTTTGGTTCAGAATACGTGCAGAAATCCTCATGGAAAATCCACCCTTAAGATTCTCTAAAAGTTTTGGTATGTGCAGAGCATCAATCGAAAGTTCATAACCTGTTACATATATCCTTGGTGTAGGGTGCATACTGTAAAGTATTACATTGTAGATACTTTATATCCAAGTAAGTGTATAATTATGCCTACCCGCCAAAGTTATCATTGGTCTGTGGCAGTAGTGTTGCTCTCTTTTGCTTGGTTAGTGTATTTCAGGGCTACACTGTCAAATTTAGCAGTAGCTGCAGCAGTCGATAGCTTAAGATTTAGGGTGCATTCACATCGGAGAGTCAGTTCCAAGGGTTCTGTCACAGTTTGTCAAAAATAGCGGAGAGAAAAGTCCTTTCTCTGCTAAAAAAAAAAAAAAAACAACAAAAAAACATTCTTCTGAATGGAAACCTAACTAATCCTGTTATAGTCAATGGAATCTGTTAGGCTTTGTTCCTTTCAGTTATGTTCTGAATCCAGAACTTCCATACTTTTTATAATGAAGAAGGAGAATGGAAATAAATAGCACTGATGTGAAAGCACCCTTAGCTGGAGTAATGCAGCTTCTCAGCTGTAGTGATGTGAACGGGTCAGTATGGCACAAATATATGAGGAAGAAAAACTTAGTTACAAAAGTGATTCCAGTTATCATCACCTTGTGAAACAGATGTGAATTACAATAAGCACTGAATGTGTATAGCTTGTACACCTTCCAGTTTCTGTAGTTTTCTTGTTACAAGCACATGACTGTCAAGGAATTTCAAAAATTTGCCCATTTCTTTCATTTTACTTGTCAGAATTCTAGGAGTATATCATAAAAAGAAACGGTCATTAACAATACAACTCTCCTCATAGTAATAAGTTGCATTTGTATTGTCCCAGCAAAATCGGGACTGTTGGAGTGTATGAGGTTGTAGATTATTGTTGCCTATTGTCACTGAGTGAGAACTGCTTATAAGCATTAAGTAGGCAACACCTTAAAGACGTGTCCACCATTTTAACAAATTTTCGCTCCCTCAATCCCAGCTGAACCTTGGCAAGGCAGCATACTTAATGCCACTAAGTTCTAGCTTCTTCAGTTCACCTCTGTGTTTGCCATACACCATTACCTGCTTGTAAATTTCTGACATGAATGGGGATCACTTGTGCTGCTGCAGCCAATAGGCCTCAGCAGTGATATGTCCACCATGCAGTATGTTACCCAGTGACGTGACACTTGGGGGACACATAATGGCTGCTCATGTGACTCCTGTCCATATTGGAAGTTACAAGCAGGGATCTGTGCACAAAGAGCACTGATGTGGACAGAGGACCAAAGGAGCCAGAACCAAGTGGCATGTATGCCTGCTGTTATAAGCAAAACTCAACATCCTGCAACCTCTGCAGCCTTCCCCTGCCCTTCTCCTCCTCAACAGCACTGTGCCACAAATTGCTATAATCTACATGTGAATATGCATCCTCTACAGGGCTGTTTATCTGCATATACCTATAGGTAAATTTTACAAGTTAATAAAGAAGTTTTGCATTGTCACTTTCCACCATTCAAATCTATAGTGTGATGAAATATCTAATTGGAGTGGATGCAATTAATGTATTGATGGAAAAGCAGAATTAAATTAATGCAAGAATCTAAAGCATGCATTCGTGTTATATTTCATTGTATTTTCAGTCTAATGTGGAGCATCTGACAGAAAAAATGAAGACAGATATTCAGAGAGGACTTGTGTTGAGGTATGAATTTTTCAAAAGCATTTTTCCTAAGAGATGAATAACTCGTTCAAATGAATGTGAGGACATAATAGAATCTTTAGAGAGAACAGTTCTATAATGTCTGCCCAAAATTCCTAGCTAATCAGTAGATGAACAAATCAGTTGAGCTTCCCAAAATTTTGTCTGCCAGACAAACCCGAAGCCTTTCAGGTACGCTTTGCAGAGCTATTTTACTGTACGTGTCGGCCGGAAAAAATACAAAGGAGGAAGAAGGATGCTCACATGACCCTTAGAGGAAATTGAGGGGGGGTGCTAGACAGCCTGGGTGAGCCAATCTGTGGTGCAGCAGGCATGAAGGTGCCCTTGCAGAACATCATTCTGTGTTGGGTTGTGAATAAGGGTTGATTGGTCTATGCAGTGTTTGACAGAAAACAATCTTAGGCACAGTGTGCAGTCACAATCAAGCTTCTATTCTACTGTGAGTGACACTGAATGGAAAGGCTAGAAAGAAAAATAATTGTGTAGAATAGGGAAAGGCAGGTAAATCTTTCAGCTAAGGAGTTAGACATGAGTTGAGGCTGATTGTGCCTCCTAGCACAATGCATCTGCTGCAGAACCTCAAAAGTAGCTACGTTCAAGAACATTTCTTTTTTTCCTATTTGAACAGAAATACAGCATCTTTTCTCAAGTGTTAGTGTGTGGGGGGGGGGGAATAAGCGCAGTACAAACATACAACACGTGTTTTACTATCCAGAGGATAGCATTTGAAATCTCAGTGAAAACACCTGAAATACTAGACTCAAATCTATGTCAGGGCATCTCCACACAGGTCAATTTTTATTTATTTATTTTGTGAAAAATGGCAATACAAGTGTGCAACGGTATTTTACAATATTTAGGTTATGGGCCTGTTATGGGCAGAAACAGTTCATGTATTTTATGACCCACTGGGTCAATGGTTTTTGAGGCAGCACCCCAGCAACAAAGCCAGATCCTTTTGTCCCCCCACGATTGCACCAGACTGGCTTCCACACCGGGCACTTTCACCTCTTCCTTTGTGGACATACTCCCATCCCCAACAATAGCAGGGAATAGTGTCGCTTCCACTCCCCCTACTTAATTTCACATGTGTCAATTCAAGCTCGACATGCAGCAAAGATCCCGCTGGCTTTCATCCCACTAACTGCAACTGGACAAAGTGGTCAGCAACAATGCCTGCAACATTGTGGCCACGCTAAACTTGGGGGAAACAATATGCTCCCTACAAACATGGCACACATCATTAACCTGGCCTTGCATCCCTTTTTAAAAGAGTACAACACCCAATCTTTGCAATGAGGGGAAGAGAGCTAGAAAGAACTAGTTCATCGGTCACGCTGTCCAGAATGGCAACCTGTATACTTGTTTGCTTACTACTGTGTATAATTCACTTGATGTAGTAGTTTACTCATAGCTCTGTATGTCAGTGTCACTCAGACATGATTTGCTATTGCTGAGTGAAACCTTCTCCCTGGCTGTGACGCTCTCCGCTGCGATTGGACAGCGCTACAGCCAGGGAGAAGTAGACGCCCATTGAGAATCTCTGGCGTCTCCTCCTCCCTGTTCCGATGCTATGCATTTGCATAGCGCGCGCCGGATCTTCACAGGGGCGCAGCGGGACCAACGGAGCTGCGCCCTGAAGAAATAGTAAGTACCCCCAACTCCCAGGCCCATGCCCTCCAAAACCTGCTACTTATTTAGCAGTGTGTGGACCCATGAAAGGTCCTCTTTAAATAAAAGTTACTTACCTCTCCTGCTCCGGATGGCACAGCCACTTACAGATCCAGAGTGCCCTTCTTTCACTCACTGTTCTCTGGTTTTCTGTTGGGGCCATGCTGCACTGTGAACTAACACCTCACAGCATGAAATCATAAGACACTGTGCTTATGCTGTGCAACATTAAGTCAATGCACAGCATGCGGTGGAGGCAAAAGACCAGGGAGTGATGAGTACAGGTAACACCAGGATCGCTGTATTCTCAGCTCCCTGGTCTTACTTTGTACCTTTCCACACAACACATTCCCCCCCCCCCCCAAAGTGTGTGTGTAAGAGCTCATTTGCCATCTTTCCAAAACTACTAGCCATTTTTACACAGGTTAAAAGGAGTTGTGGTTTTGGGGCATGGCTTAACAGGGGTCTTTAATGGATTCCAATGGTTTATTAAAACTTTAAAGGAGTATTCCGGTAAAAGTTATCCTCTATCTACAGGGTAACTCTCATCGCTGTACTCTGCTACCATGGAGAAAATAAAATAAGTATTTGAAAAACTGGTGATTTTGCAAGTTTTCCCACCTACAAAAAATGGAAAGTTCTATGATTTTTATCGTAGATACACCTCAACTGTGTGAGACAGAATCTAAAAAAAATCCCATTGTATGATTTGTAAATAATCAATTTGCATTGTATTGCATGAAATAAGTATTTGATCGTCTACCAACCAGCAAGAATTATGGCTCTCACAGACTTGTTAGTTTTTCTTTATGAAGCCCTCCTACTCTGCGCTCATTTTGTAGACCTGCACAAGGCTGGGATGGGCTACATGATAATAGGCAAGCAGCGTTGGTGAGAAGGCAACAACTGTTGGCACAATTATTAGAAAATGGAAGAAACACAAGATGACTGTCAATCTTCGTCGGTCTGGGGCTCCATGCAAGATCTCGCCTCGTGGGGTAAGGATGATTCTGAGAAAAGTCAGGAATCAGCCCAGAACTACATGGGAGGACCCGGTCAATGACCTGAAGAGAGCTGGGACCACAGTGTCAAAGAATACCATTGGTAACACACTAAACCGTCATGGATTAAAATCCTGCAGGGCATGCAAGGCCCCCCTTCTCACGTCAGCACATGTCCAGGCCCATTTGAAGTTTGCCAATGACCATCTGGATGATCCAGAGGAGGCATGGGAGAAGGTCATGTGGTCAGATGAGATCAAAATAGAACTTTTTGGTATCAACTCTACTCGCCGTGTTTGGAGGAAGAAGAAGAAGGATGAGTGCAACCCCAAGAACACCGTCCCAGCTGTGAAGCATGGGGGTGGAAACATCATACTTTGGGGGTGCTTTTCTGCAAAGGGGACAGGATGACTGCACCTTATTGAAGGTTATGGATGGATGGGGCCATGTATCGCAAAATTCTGGTCAACAACCTCCTTCCCTCAGTAAGAGCATTGAAGATCGTCGTGGGTCATGGCTGGGTCTTCCAGCATGACAATGACCTGAAACACACAGCCACGGCAACTAAGGAGTGGCTCCGTAAGAAGCATTTCAAGGTCCTGGAGTGGCCTAGCCAGTCTCCAGACCTGAATCCAATCTAAAATCTTTGGAGGGAGCTGAAACTCAATGTAACCCAGCGACAGTCCCGAAACCTGAAAGTTCTGGAAAAGATCTGTATGGAGGAGTGGGCCAAAATCCCTGCTGCAGTGTGTGCAAACTTGGAAACGTCTGACCTGTGTAATTGCAAACATGGGTTTCTGTACCAAATATTAAGTTCTGTTTTTCTATCGTATCAAGTACTTATTTCATGCAATAAAATGCTAATTAATTATTTAAAAATTATTCAATTAAATTTCTGGACTTCTGTCTCTCACAGTTGGTGTACCTGTGATATAAAATTACAGACCTCTCCATTCTTTGTAGGTGGGAAAACTTGCAAAAGTTATCCCTTATCCAATGGATAGAGGTTAACTTGTTGTAACTAGAATACCCCTTAAGTTGTGTGGCAATGTTTTTTCTCTTTGTAGTTTAAAAAAAAAATGCAGCAAAAAATTGATACGTGACCTGGTGTTATTGAATGAGCTCTTATGGAGAAGCATATAACCACAAACCCAGAAAAAAAACCTCCACCTATTTCAGTGCTCTTCTCTGCCATGCACTCATATGCAGGAGTCCAGTTTTTCCATACTAGTTTGTTTTGTAAAACAAATTTAAAATTATTGTTTATGGTCAGTGAGCGAAAGTATATTTTCTGACTGATAGAAATCTTTTTCATAGATGTATAAATAAAAGAGAAATATATTAGTTATTCCTCTAATTATAACTGTTTCCTCAGCGTGTAACAGGTATTGGTAGAGATGCGGTCTGCATATTTTATGGTACAAAATGGAGTATAGATGGATAAGGACAGTGTAAAATGGAAAGTTTATGGAAAGGTTTGCATGTGTGGGGTGCAGGTGTTTGGTGTGACTTATGACTCTGTGCTCTTGACCTTAGTAAATGTCTGGGTTGTGGTGTCAATGAACAGACTAATTAGGCACAGAGGGTTGATTAGATGAGAGAGCACCCATCTCCTTACTCATTTTATGGAAAAAAAGGACACCATATGTGACAAGCAGAGAGCAAGTATGCTTTCTGATTTGTGGGGGGATTAATAATATGCAGTCTGTTTCCCTCCCTAAAAGGGGATGCTTTAAGCTAAAAAAAATCTAAGGCTAAAATTGATCTAGAGTGTTGATCTAGGCAATAAATCCTTTAGAAATCGGCTCTGGAATGAGAGCTGTAGAAACCTGGCATCCATTTTTGAGGGCTTGTTTTGGCCTGTATGGCAGCTATCACGACCGCTAATCAACTGCTGCTTACTTAAGTTATTCTTAAAGGCTGAGATGGTAATAGCCCTTTAATTTATCCATTTGTTGGTATAACATATTGCATATAGATGACAAGCAGTACCTGAAAATGTATATACCGTATGTTTTTATTAATGAATGTACAGGAAGTAAATATGCTATGTATTCTATAGGAATGAAAAAAGCCATGACTACTATACCACAGACTTTTTGTATAATCTGTACTCTGCCGAAGGAAAAGACATTTTTGACTGTCGTACAAATGTTCTCGGGCACTTGCAGCAGGTACGTAAACGTATGCCTCTAAACTGTTAATTATTCATTTTTAGGATTAGGCTATTTAAGTAGCTTATATTTTAGTTGATCACACAAGATAGGGGAGAAGTATTAGATCAGTTGCAGTTCTACCGCTGGGAACCCCACTGATCACAAGAAGAGGTGACCCGTGGAGCTTCTGATGAAGGGAATTTTTACTTATTGGACATTGGAGATTTATGTCTATCTCCAATTCTTTCCCTTTTATTCTGTTCCTAAGCTGTTGTCTTTGTTTCTTATATAACCCGTTTATTCAGGGTATTTTATACACCCCTCCAGTCCTTCATATACCCCAGGAGTAACATACAACCCTCGCAGATACTTATATATAAAAGTACTTTACTGATAACATAGATGACAAAGCAATGGACATTACATAAAGATACAGACACTACAAATAACACAATACATAGAGGACGCCACCACACACAGCTGCCTCCGTTCCTGCCCTCTCTGATGCTAAGCAATGTGGCTAATAATGTGTATATAAAGTATATCCAGATACCACCAATATACCGTATACTGGATCTACACTGCTAACCAACTCACATCCAGTACCTGACCATTAGTACATGTACATATAGAGACACTTGCATAAACAGCATATATAATCTACTGGTAATACAATCACAGACTACAAATATCTATATGTACACATATGTCTACTGGGATATTATACTTATATGCATACACACATATGCCTTAAGCTTGCTCCAGAAGTGCTGTTGTTCCAGGTGGTGGCAGGAAGAAAGAGAGACCGCGCCTAAGTTTCACCTAGGAACATATATCCGATCTCCCAGCCTCCCCCACCATGGACTCCACCCTATGACCACCCAAATCTCCCCTAATCTGTTGGCCAAGAGAATCTTGTCCAACTGCTTTTACAATGTGCCCTTCCTGCCTTTGATATGCTAACAAGGGCCAATGACCAAATGGCTTCTGGCTATACTGATATCACTCAATGGGTGAATACCATTGAATAATATCAGTATATGCTATATTATATTTGAGTGGTCTAGGACTGAAGCTCTGGCTGGGATCCATATTTTCCTGTAACAGCTTCCCTGTTACAGGAAATGCGTGCTGCTGCTCCATTCATTTCTATGGCCAAGTACAACGTATGGATAGGAAATATTTTGTTAAAACCGGAATACACCTTTAGGTTTAGCATAACTTGAAGTTGTTTCTGTAATTCAGGGTGGTGCACCAACCCCTTTTGATCGAAATTATGGAACAAAACTTGGAGTCAAGGCTGTGGTGTGGATTTCTGAAAAACTTAGAGAGTCTTATCGAAGGGGTAAGTCAACCAGACTCACATTTACTCTAGTTATATTAATGTTACTTTACTGTAGGTACTAGGGATGAGCGAACTTTTGAAAAGTTCGGTTCGCTTCGGCGAACTTTCTTGAATTTCGGATTCGTACGAACTGAACCTAAAACGAACCTTGCTATAACGGCTGAATAATTGCTTCTACAATAATGGGAGTCTGATAGGGTATAGTTTCGTTTACTTGCAGTTGCTATTACAATGAAAAAAGTGGAAAAAATCCAAGTGACTTCAACAATGACGACGCAATATATACGCATATTTGAGAATTTACACTAATGCGTACGCTAATGCGAACATTCCCGTACAAATAACGAACATACAGTGTAACGTTGTCAATTGTACGCTACTTAACTGAATATGTACGCATTAGCGTACGCATACACTGCGTCTGCGAACATTCCTACTCAAGTAACGAACATACAGTGTAGCGTTGTCAAAGGTACGCTACTTAACTGAATATGTACGCATTAGCGTACTCATACACTGCATCTGCGAACATTCCTACTCAAGTAACGAACATACAGTCTAGCATTGTTAAAGGTACGCTACTTAACTGAATATGTACGCATTAGCGTCACGAACAGGATGAGTCTGAAGTGCCTGTACCGTTAAGGCCACAGCTCAACCATCCCTAAAACAGACTTTAAACTAATAGCCTTTTATCTACAAGGCCAAAGAATTAGTCAGAAAACCTGACAGATGTCTACTGAAAAATGACTTTGACACAGTTGCTGCGGTGCAGACGGCGCAAAACGCTGCACGCCGGCACCAGAAGAGTTAACAACGCCATTTTCTCACTAGTGGCGCAGCTTCTTCATGCTGAAGCAAAGAAACCGTCCCCTCAAGAGTGGGAAAACCATGGCACGGCCCCCTAAGGCGCGGGAAAATCCAATCCAGCCCGCCAGGAACTTGCTGTGGGGAGCATTGAGAGCAAAGACTCCACCCCCTTAGCTCCTCCTTCATCTCCGGTGTATGCGAAGGAAGAGAGAGACAACAACATGGCGTCCCATCAGCGCGGCCCTAGTTGGGGGGATATGGTCTGGGGCACTGACCCATATGAGCCTACACCTAGACCAGCGGAGGTTCGCCTCGACCAAGTTATCCGCAAGGCATAGCTGGTGCCGAACCCCGAAGTGCCTCATCTACCGGTGATAGCAGCTGGAGATCCTGCAAGCGAGGCCGCACACGTGGTCCCGAAGATGGACGCAACCAGCGGTGCACTCAGGAAGCCACCATACGTCCGGGCCAAAGTCCGAGTCGAGACAGCCGGGCCTGCGGAGGAAGTCCACAACCGAGTGGCCGGAGTCCCCACCTCGCCTAAGCCCGACATAACGACCTCCGACAGAACCCCATCGTTCCTGCTGCGGTAACTAAAAATGTTACTACCCTGTGGGACTATAAAAGGGTTGTAGAAGAATGGGTGGTCAAGGTGCTGGAACATCCCCGACGTGGTGATCCGACTCTTGAAAGGCGCACCGGGACTGTGCTTTGGTTTAGCGTGGACCGCGGCGTGGGGTTCATCACAGACGAGGAGTCCGCTGAGGAGCTCTATGTTAATCGTCGCTCCGTGAAGAGGCCGTACCTCCCTCCAGCACGACACAACCTCCATGCGGGCGACTTTGTAGAATTCACACCTATGAAGAGCCTACAAGGCCCCTTTGCCACCGGGGTGAAGGTCATCACCAGACCACCGAGGCCGGAGGCACCTCAAAAGGAATGGGAAGATCACTTCGCGACCGCCACCCTTACTCACCGTCCACGAGAGGATGAAGCGGGAGACAGTCAGCCAGGAGCAAGACCTCTTCTCGGCGAGCTGGAGCAACTCATTCCCGAGCTTCCTCCACCGCCAGCGTTCCAGGTGCGTCATTATTATGGCCACCTACCATCTGATGCAGGAGGCACCAGCAGCCCAATCTGTTGCCCGGGGTAGGCCTCTGGCTGAGCCTCTACAACCTGAGGTTCGGTCGCCAGTGGGCCCGGCAGGAGCATCCGTGCCTTACAGGGTCCGTTCCAAAATGGCTACCACAGTCACCAGTGTGACCACTGGGACCCTGCCCCGACCAGTGCCACATCTATCTTTAAGAGGACGCTGGGGAATGGCTGCTGCCTACCGTGAGGCCTATCAGAGGCAGGAGCGCCCTCTTATGTCGTTCAGCTCCAGCAGCGACTAGGAGGATGTGCCGGCTTTCCACTAAGGGGAGCCCACACTCAAGTACTCTCAAAGAACTGCAGGACTAATGGGAGCCACCCCGTGGACTGAGCCCTGACTGGTGAGAACCTGTTGGCTATGTTTTAATTTGTTGTATTGCCCATGTTTTAAGTCTCCACCATGATGGACACGTGTGGCTGGACTCCCCCCATCTGCAATAATCCAAGTTGTGCCATGTTTGCGCACCACATCCTTTTTCCCCCCTTTTCAGGTTGTTGGGAAATCACTTTTAAAAGGGTTTGTCAAGAAACCTTTTCAGCTATTTATAACCTATTTTATTACCCATGTGGATTACAAATTTCAATTGAATTTGGGACTTTGTTCCAGTCTCAAGCCAAAGAAGAAGAAAAGATGGACTTGAATGTAACCACAGATATCCTATATTATGCCTTTAATATATTTGCACTTAAATGTTTGCACTAATATTTTACCTTTCAGCAACGATCAAGAATATTGCCCATTGTGTGTGTTTCTTTGCAGGTGCCACAATGTGTCCTCCAATGCACTTTAATGTATGGTCATGCACTTAGCCAGATAGTTAGCACCATACTTGTCTCTACCTCAGATATATAAGATACTAGCAGAAAGACCCGGCTTCGCCTGGGTATATTTCATCTATTTATTTAATGTTTCTGTGTGTCGTTGCAGAGAGAAAGTCAATGCAGCTGACAGAAATTGATTTTTACCTTCATTTTTTCAATCCCTGCTTCGGTTGTAGTCTAAATTTTGTGTGTCATTGCAGAGAGAAATTTACCCTCCCACCCCTGCAGCTGACAGAAGTTTATTTTTCCCTTCATTCTTTCAATCCCTGTTGGCTGTGGAGTGGGAGGGGGCATGACCTGACAGAGTTGGGGGTGTTGATTAGCAAAGCGCTTCGCATAGGTGATTTGATCTATTTCATTTAATGTTTCTGTGTGTCGTTGCAGAATGGCTGCAGAGTGGGAGGGGGCGTGGTCTGACAGAGTTGGGGGCGTGACTTAGCAAGACGATTCGAACAGTTGTAGTCTATAATTAGTCTATTTTATCTAAAATGTTTGTGTCGTTGCAGAGAGAAATTCACCCTCCCACCCCTGCATTTTTACCTTTATTTTTTCAATCCCCGTTGGCTGCGGAGTGGGAGGGGGCGTAACCTGACAGAGTCGGGGGCGTGGATTAGCAAGACGCTTCACATGGGTGTATTTACTCTATTTCATTTAATGTTTCTGTGTGTCGTTGCAGAAAGAAAGTCAACCTCCCACTCATTCCTGCAGCTGACAGAAGTTGATTTTTACCTTTATTTTTTCAATCCCTGCAGGCTGAGGAGTGGGAGGGGGCGTGGCCTTACAGAGTCAGGGCGTGGCTTAGCAAAGCACTTCGCATAGGTGCATTTAATTTATTTCATTTAATGTTTCTGTGTGTCGTTGCAGAATGGCTGCGGAGTGAGAGGGGGCGTGGCCTGACAGACGGGGCGTGGCTTAGCAAAAGGCTTCGAACGGTTGTAGTCTATAATTAGTCTATTTCATCTAAAATTTTTGTGTGTCGTTGCAGAGAGAAATTCACCCTCCCACCCCTGCAGCAAACAGAAGTTTATTTTTACCTTCATTTTTTCAATTCCCATTGGCTGCGGAGTGGGAGGGGGCGTGACCTGACCTGAGTCGGGGAGTGGATTAGCAAGACGCTTCGCATGGGTGTATTTAATCTATTTTATTTAATGTTTGTGTGTGTTGTTGCAGAAAGAAAGTCAACCTCCCACCCATCCCTGCAGCTGACAGAAGTTGATTTTTACCTTTATTTTTTCAATCTTTGCTGGCTGTGGAGTGAAAGGGGGTGTGGCCTGATGGAGTTGGGGGTGTGGCTTAGTGAGACCTGGGGCGGGGGTTTTAAGTACTTCTTTTAGGGTGGCCTGAATTAAAGGTCAATACCATGCTTATTTATGAGCCCACGCAATAGACAGCAGTGGAGGAAAACATCTTTTATTACTACTGAACTGTAGTAATAGAAAAAAGCATAAGTTATATTTATGGTAACCGGAATACCTTTAATAGTGTCAGTGAATAGAATAGCCCTCCCTGTGTGTGCCTTTGCAGAGAATGGCAGTTGGAGTTTAAAACCTAAGTTCCCAGTTGTAATGTTGGCTAATGGAGATCATATTTTGGGAATATCTCAGGAACGGTATGTCCTAGAGAGATGAGACCTGGTCTAAAACCTTCCCGGACACCTGATGTACCTGTATGCCGAATTTGGTGAAAATCGGTCCAGTAGTTTGGTCGCGCATAGAGAACAGACAGACAGAAACTCATTTTTATATTATTAAGAGATATATGCTGCCTCTGAGGGCGTTTCACACTAACGGTTCATGGTAGCCAGGTGTCAGAGCCACAAGCAGTTTTCTCTTATTCCTTCAGGGTTATCCTCGCTGCTATAGATGTGTCTTATATGTGTCAGGAGAGAATAGTCTCTCACTGGAACTCTGGCAGGACAGGTAGATTCCTCCTCCTAGTTCACTATGTCCTGAGGCCTTGAGCACCGCCTCCAGGAAAAAAATAACTTGCAGCTACTGATGGACATCAAGGAGACAAAGCGTAAAGCATTATCAGGCTTTGGTGCTTGGAAGGGATTACAGAATGAAGCCACTCTTCCGTTTGCGGGCTTATCATTTCACAATGGTGGGATTACAGAGTGAAGACACCCCCATGCTTTCTTTGGTATTCATGGCCAGAATATTCAGAGTCAGTCAGAAATGGTTGCTTAGTGCAGTTTACATAGGTTGTTCGTCTGGTGCGAGGGGATAACAGATCGGACAACCTACTCACAAGGCAGGAACGTACCAGCATAGTAGCGCAATAGTCTATATGTGTATGTAATGTCATTTAGATGTATCTGGTGGACCAGCAGGTGTCAGTAAATACTATGGCAGATTCAGATGTAGTTTTACCAGAATGGTACGGTCCTTAGTCCATTCTGACCCCCTCTGCTGGAGAGAAGTTAAGTTCTTCCAACTTCCTGCGATGAGGAGGAAATGACAGTTAAGTCAGGGAGTTGTCCCCTGTACCCTGATTGGGGAGGACATGTGCAGGACAGCAGAGCACCTTTAGCTCTGCTGTACCCTAAAGACAGACTAATATAGTCAGCAATAAGGCACACCAATACTCTCAAGGGAAGCCAGACTTAAGAGGTAACCTCAGCTTAGAACAGGAAGCCTGAAACTTGAATTTCCAAGCATCTGCCAAGTATAAGCAATAAGCTGCACTTGCTGGACACCAAGCTGAAGGATGAACTGAGTTATTTGCATTCAAAGTTAAGTCAATAAAACTACGTTGGACCATTCCCAAAAGTCTGCGCATCATTCCCATCTGACGACCCTCAATTATTAATACTAGTAATTTTCAGCAGCCGGAGCCACCGCCTGGGGCCTGTTCATCTCACGAGGTAGGAACACCGTGACAATCCCACCAAAGACTTAAGTGGCCTAAATACCCCTTGGCACTCCTACCCCTGGGACATAAAGGAAAATCACCTTAGAGGGCCCTGGAGGGGGAAAGGGTTGCCCCCGTAGCAACCATGGCACCCCGGGCACTGCAACTGCCGAGACTGAACTCTCTAAACCCCCCACCAAACCACCCTCGCAGCCGGCCAATAAAACACACAACACCTTAAGTTGGGTAAGGGTCGGTCACAGCTTTATTTTCTTATATTATTCAAAAACTTCAACTTGTTGACCATAAACACCATAACCCAGAGTATTGAAGCGCTATGCCCCACAGCGTTCTGTGGGCAAGTCTGCCTTCTTCTCCGTGTGAAATCGTCAACCGACCTCTGCTGTGTCTTGTAATGTAGAACACTGAAACAAACCAGAAATGAATCAGAAAAATTAAAGAAAACAATGAAATAATGGGGAAGGGAGGGTGGGAAGCTTTCAGTGAAGATGCTGGAGAAAGAGGCCGTCCCCCTATCAGGGCCATCCTTTTAACCCCTTAGCCGCTACCACCACCTCAGCCAACCAGGACGCAGGGGTGTTGGTTAAAAGAAACACCCTCTCGCTGGTAATTAGAAACAGTGTCCACAAGAGAAACACCCCCGCGGGCAGAACCACTTTTTCCCCTTGCTGCAGGCTGAGTTTATTAACCCTTTAATGCACCACCGCTCGTCAGTCATAGACGCCTTCACTTAGGCACCTCGGCGTCCGCTAAATTCAAAAGTGTAATTGGTGGAACTTCTGTCTTCAAAATAGAATCTAAATTTATGCTTTATCTTTTGTAGCTCAGCACAGGACAGTCAACGTAAAAAAAAACCCTCTAACATTACAGCTAGTCTAGTAGGATACGGATACGGTGAAATAGACAACCTCACCCACAGAATCCATGAGGTGAAGAAAGGACATTTAAAAAGGCACAGATTCAAGAAGGCTTTATGCCAGTTCCATTATCCAAAAATACGTGTCCAATTTTCATGAAATGGACACCTCACAGGCACTCGCTTTACAAATTGACGCAACTACTCTGGTGTCAAACCTGTTGAATCTGGGCCTATGGCTGTTGTCAAGACATATATATATATATATATATATATATCTTTGATACACCAGTTTGATGTCCTAACCGAGTGCAGCGCCCAACCCAATGGATGTATGCTTTTGTTTTTTTTAAGTGCTGTCACCAGCTGGCTTAAAGGATAAGTCCGGGGCTCCTTAGTCTCCCGTAGCTGCACTGTCACCTGACAGCGTGCAGCGTCAGGTCAGAGTGTGCGCACTACGTCCTGACGCTGTACGCGGTCAGGACAGTACAGCGCGACCCAGAAAAGAGGAGGAGTGCCGGACGGGTAAGTGATTTTTTTTTATTTTATCTTCTCCATGTCCTCTGATACTAGGCTGCGCAGTAGCGCAGCCTAGTATCAGTAATGCGGTCGGGTCCAGGCGCAAATGGCGACAAGACTAAAAAGTCTTGTCGCTATTTACCGGTAATAAGCAAATGCCCACGGTTTGATAACCGTGCATTTCATTACCGTGGTATACCGTGGAACCGGTTACCGCTGCAACCCTAATCTGCACCAAGGACAATGAGCGCCTCTCCTCTCCACTGTCCTCGGTATAGTTCCAGGGTCTGCTGGGGTCTTCCTCCGCTTCCTCTACCACCTCATCCTCCATCTCCTCCTGTGATTGAGAGGCAGAGAAGCCAGGTGGCGGTGTGTGGAATGGCTGGGCATGGACATCTTCCTACTCCTCACCCTCCATCTGCACGTCATCCATCTCTGGGCTCAAGGCGATGTTCAGCCTTGGAGTGGTGGCCTGGGAACCCTCGCTGATGATGCTTTTCAGCGCACTTTCCAGAACATGGACGAGTGGGATGATGTCGTTGATCCCATAGTCATTCCTGCTCACAAACAGAGTCGCGTCCTCAAAAGGGATCAACAATTGGCAGACTTCACGCATCATCTGCCAGTGTGTGACTTGGAAGTCGCAGTGTGGCATGAAGCTGCCTGATTGCCCCATGAGGTAGTCTGTAACGGCTGACCTTTGCTCGTACAGGCGGTCCAGCATATGGAGGGCAGAATTCCAGCGTGTTGGCACGTCGCAGATTAGCCGATGTTGGGGCAGACTGCGCTGTCTCTGGATCCTGAGCAGGGTGTTCCTTGCAGTGTAGGAGTGGCTGAAGTGTTTGCACACTCTGCGTGACATCCTCATAAGGTCTTGTAGTGCAGGAAATGATCTAAGAAACCTGTGCACTATGAGGTTTATCACATGTGCCATACAAGGTGTATGACTCAGCCCTCCCTGCTGCACTGCAGAGACAATGTTCCTCCCATTGTCTGCTACCACACTTCCCACCGTTAGTTGACGTGGGGTCAGCCATTGATCTACCTCCTCCCTGATGGTCCGGAGGAGCTCCTGCCCACTGTGTCTCCTTTCACCCAGGCTCACCAAATGGAGGACAGCCTGAGAGCGCCGGGCCTGACATCGGTGGTAAGACACCGGGGCAGGTTGGACTGCAGTAGAAGCGGCGGATGTTTGCAAGGTGGTGGAGGCAGAACTTCTGCTTCCCGCTGCTTGCCCCCTAAAGCACCGTGGAGGTGACAGTGGCAAGAATGGGCCAACTTCCTGATGGTCTTCTGGGAGGATGTTGACCCAATGGGCAGTAACAGACATGTACTACCCTTGCCCATAATTTGAGGACCAGACATCAGCACTCAGGTGCACATTCTTGGACACCGAGAGTCCCAATGAGTCGCCCACCTTTTTCTGCACATAACTGTGCAGTGATGGGACAGCTTTGCCAGAGATGTAGTGGCGGCTGGGGACTCGCCATCTGGGGTGCGCACATGCCATGAAATCCCTGAATGGCTGGGAGTCCATGAGGTTGAAGGGCAGGGATTGAAGCACCAGCAGCTTAATCAGGTGTCCGGTCAGTTTCTGGGCCATGGGATGGCTGCTGGAATACACCTGACGTCTGCCCATGGACTCAGTCAGGGATTGCTGCCTCATTAGTGGTGTACATGGCAGTGACACTGTGCTGCTGCTGGCAACTGAGGCTGACGAGCCCTGAGTTCCAGTGAGAGGATGCTGCATGATGGGATCTGCAGTGTATGGTGCATCCTGACAGGAGGTGGTATTGGGGTCACGGTTCTTCCAGGCCTGTTGGTGTTGCCTTTCCATATGCTTTCGCATGGATGTTGTCCCGAGATTATCACCCCTACCACGACTGACCCTCTCATTGCACAGCAGGCACAAAGCGATATGCTTATCTGTCCCCAGGCGGAAGAACTGCCAGACGACTGAGGACCGTGGTTTGCTGACAGCCACAGGGGGTCTTGCTGGCTGTTGACTGCCACTGCTGCCTGAGGGTGCCCTCTCAGGACCAAGGCTTTGAGAGGGTGATCTCTGCCTGGTAGCTTCTCTTCTACCCCTCCCTCTTGTGCCTCGGTTGCTTGCAACAGTGGGATGTTGCTGCGTCGGTGTCACCTCTATTTCCTCCACCGATGATGCTGAGGATAATGCTGCTTGAGGGCGCCACGTCCGATCAGCGACATCATCATCAAAGTCAGGACCACTGCTACTTTCCTCCGGTGGCTGGGACAGGATATCAGGTGTGGCACTGGATGCCCCTCCCTGGCTCTGTTGACTGCTTACAGCCAACACCTCCTCTGGAGTCTCAGTACGTTCCACCCGCTGACTTTTAATGCGTACGCTAATGCGTGTACACATTAGTGAACATTCTCAAATATGCGTATATTTAGGGTATGGAATATGGCATATTCCATACCCTAAATATACGCATAGTTGAGAATGTTCGCTAATGTGTACGCATTTTATGAATTCATACGCATTAGCATACGTATTAGCGTACATTCTCAATAAATATGCGGATATTTTGCATCGCCGTTACTTTAACCAGATTCGTTACGAACTTTCTCAAAATTCGGTTCGGTGACGAATCGAACTTTTGGGAAAGTTCGTAACGAATCTGGTTCGATACGGTTCGGTTCGCTCATCCCTAGTAGGTACCATGATGATGGAGTAGTGTGCAGTCACTGCAATAAAAAAAATGCATTCAATTACCTGCAGAGAGGTCGTTGTTACTGGAGAGCAAGTAGATAAGGTATGCCCCTTACGTTTTGTCTGTGATTTCGTTCAGTGTTTCTGTTTCTTCCATTAGGATTGCATCCATTTTTCATGTGTGTAAAGAAAAACTGAAGAATAACACTCAACAGCTCTTAGAAACCATCAGTGAAAAACGCATTGCATCTGGATGCCTTCCATTTTCCACAAAGCCCAATCCATTTCTGTTGAGCAGGGGCTGCGTAAAAAATGGACAACATGAAACATTCTGTGATTTTTCCTGAATGCAAATATGATCAGTGAAAATGAATTCTCATGTACATATACCCATTGAATTTAATAGGTCAGGATTCAGTCCAGAAGCTATCTGTTCGCAAAATGGACAGAAAACTCACTCTTGTAAAATTATTTCCCACCCAGGGGTTATGTACTGGTTCACATGCCACTTGGGGACACATCACCACTTCTGTCATTGACTACAGCGGCACACAGACCCTGTCCATGCCAGAAGTTTAGTCAGAGAGCAGGTCCATATGCTTCCTTCTACAGGTCCCACTGAATGGCATGGTATTTAAAAAGTATACCGAATGATGTTAACCACTTCCCATCCGGGCCATTTACACAACCCCTTTAAGCAGGGCTTATCATAATGTTAAACATGTCATAATTAGAGATGAGCGAGCATACTCGTCCGAGCTTGGTGCTCGTTCGAGTATTACGGTACTCGTAAGTGCTCGCTGCTCGGACGAGTATCTCGCCATGCTCGAGGAAATGGCAACTTCCGCATTGTGCATTTTTGGCGCCTATAAACTCAGCCAATCACAAGCCAGGAGACTCTGCGGTACACCCAGCATCACGTGGGGCCCTTACATGTCGATAGCAGGGGTTGGCTGGCCTGATCAGGTGACCCTGGAATATACTAGTGACTGCCCGCGGTGCTCGGCTCAGATGCTGTCTGGATGTCGTTAGGGATAGAGCTGCTGCGTTTCAGGGAGAGTGTTAGGGCCTGCATTTAGTTCTTTGTTAGGCAGGAGTGATCTCAAAAGAACCCAACAGCCCTTCTAAGGGCTACAAGAGATTTTTTTTTTTGTCTCTTGGCTTGGCTGGGCTGGCTGGCACTAGTAGTGCAGCTATCGCCATATATAACACTTTTTTTTTTATTGTTATATCTCAGTGATACAAATCCATTTCACACAGCTGCGTGGAACCATTCTGTGTGTCACAGTTCAGCTGTCCACTCACTACAATCCGTATTTTCTGTCCAGGTGACAGTTTCTGTACGTCACTTAATCCAACAAGGTCTTTTGCTCTCACGTATACAGCTAGTTCACAAAAATCTATGTGCGACATTTGTCTGGGTCGCAGTCAAAATAGCCACCGTCAGCAGGGTGTGAGTTAGCTCTACGATAGTTTCTGCACGTCACGTTCCAAAAAAAAACAAAACTAAAAAAAAAATATAAAAAAAAATATATATATATAAAAAAAATAGTTTCTTTGTTGTTTTAGCTCAGTGATACAAATCCATTTCACACAGCTGCGTGGAACCATTCTGTGTGTCACAGTTCAGCTGTCCACTCACTACAATCCGTATTTTCTGTCCAGGTGACACTTTCTGGCAGGAAGTCCGAGGGGGAGCAGACTGAGGAATCGGAGGATGAAGAGGCGACTGACCCAAGCTGGGTTGATAAGCCAAGTGAAGACAGTGCTTCTGAGGCAGAGGCGAGTGCTGCGCCAGAACAGGTTGGAAGAGGCAGTGGTGTAGCCAGAGGGAGAAGCAGGGCCAGAGCTGGTGCATCAGCAGCAACTGTTTCACGTAGTGAAGCTCCCGTGGCGAGGCCTAGATGTTCGCAAGTCTGGAGGTTCTTTAAAGAAAGTGAGGACGACCGACGGACTGTGGTGTGCAACCTGTGCCACACCAGGATCAGCAGGGGTGCCACCACTACTAGCCTAACCACCACCAGCATGCGCAGGCATATGAGTGCTAAACACCCCACTCAATGGAACCAAGGCCGTTCACCACCTCCTGCGGGTCCCACCACTGCTCCTTCCCCTGTGTCACTCGCTGCCTCTGTTAGTCAACCCCCTGCCCAGAACCCTGGCACGAGCGCCTCCCGCCGGAAAACCACACCTTCACCTCCACGATCCTCCACAGTGTCCACCAATGTGTCCCAGCGCAGCGTTCAGCTGTCTTTAC
This sequence comes from Rhinella marina, assembly GCA_900303285.1. Lineage (NCBI taxonomy): Eukaryota > Metazoa > Chordata > Amphibia > Anura > Bufonidae > Rhinella > Rhinella marina. Next base: position 45,463 of record ONZH01006542.1, on the reverse strand, counting down.
AGCAGACGCTGGAGCGCAAGAGGAAATACAGTTCCACCCACCCACATGCCCAAGCCCTCAACGTCCACATCTCCAAATTGCTGAGCCTGGATACGCTGCCCTATAGGCTGGTAGAGACCGAGGCCTTTCGCAATCTCATGGCGGTGGCTGCCCCTCGGTATTCGGTCCCCAGCCGCCACTATTTTTCCCGATGTGCCGTCCCATCCCTACACCAGCACGTGTCACAGAACATCATCCGTGCCCTGACCAACGCTGTTTCTGAGAAGGTCTACCTAACCACGGACACGTGGACAAGTGCTGCCGGGCAGGGACACTATATCTCACTGACGGCACATTGGGTTAACTTGGTTGAGGCTGGGACCGAGACTGACCCTGGGGCCGCTCATGTACTGCCCACACCGAGGATTGCGGGGCCTACCTCGGTCACGGTCTCTCAGACGTACTATGCCTCCTCCTCCGACCCCTCCTCCTCCTCCACCGAATTACCATCCGTGGGCACGGCGCCTTCAGTCGGTAGCTCTAGGCGCAGCAGCAGTGCCGTGGGTAAGCGCCAGCAGGCGGTGCTCAAACTGCTGAGCTTAGGTGACAAAAGGCACACCACCCAAGAGCTGTTACAGAGCATCACGGCGTAGACCGATGTGTGGCTGGCACCGCTGAACCTCAAGCCAGGCATGGTTGTGTGTGACAACGGGCGTAACCTGGTGGCGGCTCTGCAACTCGGCAGACTGACACATGTGCCATGCCTGGCCCACATGTTCAGTCTCATAGTTCAGCGGTTCCTCAAGACATACCCCAATCTGTCTGATTTGCTCACCAAGGTGCGCCGCATCTGTGCGCATTTCCGCAAGTCGACCACAGATGCTGCCACTCTCAGGGCAGCTCAGCACCGCCTACAACTGCCCGCTCACCGACTGTTGTGCGACGTGCCCACGAGTTGGAATTCGACATTAAACATGTTATCCAGAGTTTACCAGCATCACAGAGCGATTGTAGACTGCCAGATGTCAACTTCCACCAGAACTGGTAGTCAGGTCACTCAGATTCCTCAAGTCTACAATGAGGAGTGGACGTGGATGTCTGATATCTGCCAGGTGTTGAGCAACTTTGAGGAGTCAACACAGATGGTCAGCGGCGATGCTGCCATTATCAGCCTCACCATCCCGCTGCTTTGCCTGTTGAAAAACTCACTGCTCAGCATGAAGTCGGATGCTTTGCGCATGTCACGAGACGGTGGAGGAAGATACGTCGCTTGATAGCCAGAGCACCCTCCGGTCTGTTTCTCAGCGCGTATCGGAGGAGGGGGATGATGAGGAAGAGGAGGAGAATGTCGGCGAGACAGTAGAGGGTACCAGTGCTCAGTCCTTAACTCTTGAGCGTGTATGGGCTGAAGAGGAGGACTTGGAGGAGGAGGAGGAAGAGGAAATGGAGAGTCAGGCCAGTGAGGAGAGGGAATTCTTACGTGTTGGGACTCTGGCGCATATGGCAGACTTCATGTTAGGCTGCCTATCCCGTGACCCTGGCGTTAGAAGCATTTTTTCAAACACCGATTACTGGGTGTTCACTCTCCTGGACCCACGGTACAAGCAGAACCTTTCCACTCTCATCCCTGCAGAGGAAAGGAGTATGAGAGTGAATAAATATCAACAGGCCCTGGTGCACAAGCTGAAACAATCCTTACCATCTGACGCCGCTAGCGGCAGAGGGCATGGTTCTGTGGGCCAAGTAGCGGGGGAGAGGAGGCAAGCAGGCAGCTTGTCCAGCACTGGCAGGGGAATGCTCTCCAAGGCCTTTGCCAGTTTTATGTCACCCCAGCAAGACACTGTCACCTGTCCCCAGTCTAGGCAGAGTAGGGGGGAGCTGTACAGAAAGATGGTGAGGGAGTACCTAGCTGACCATACTAACGTCCTGCGTGATCACTCTGCTCCATACAACTACTGGGTTTCAAAGCTGGACACGTGGCCTGAACTGGCGCTGTACGCCTTGGAGGTGTTGGCCTGCCCTGCCGCTAGCGTGTTGTCAGAGCGGGTATTCAGTGCAGCTGGTGGCGTCCTCACCGATAAGCGTACACACCTGTCAACTGATAGCACTGACAGGCTGACGCTTATTAAAATGAACAAAGCCTGGATTTCACCGGAATTCAAATCTCCTCCGGGGGAAAGCAGCTAAAGATTAACATTACTTATGTATCCGATTCCTCTTCTCTACTCCTCCTACTCCTCCTCCATGTCGTCTTTGCCTAACGCTGACCAAAAAAACACCATTTTTTAGAGGTCCAACTGGCACTCTTTTACCAAAATTTTTCAGGAGGGCCCCCTACAGGCCCTCTCTTCAAACAATTTTTCCAGAGGTCCACCTACAGGCCCTCTCTCCAAACAATTTTTCTGGAGGTCCACCTACAGGCCCTCTCTCCAAACAATTTTTCCGGAGGTCCACCTACAGGCCCTCTCTTCAAACAATTTTTCCGGAGGTCCACCTACAGGCCCTCTCTCAAAACAATTTACGTCTTTTTCCTATCTTTCTCTCTCTCCAAACTATTTTTCCGGATAGCTGCCATATACGGTATTAAACTGAGTAGTATACATAGAAGACATACCACACTTGATCAATCTCATAATTTACGACTGTACCGGTTGATGCTAAATTTTTAAGTTGGGGTCCATCCGGCTGTTGTCACCACCACACACGCTAGCCCAGGGGGCACTCCTCTGGCTCTTCCAGCTCAACCTCCTGCCCCCCACCTACAGGCCCTCTCTCCAAACAATTTACCCGGATAGGGGACGTATTAGATATTATACTGATTTTTGTTGGTTCCTCTTTTAATTGGCTCCTGACCTGTGATAGGCAGAGCATGGACACGTCCCCTTAGCTGCAGTAGAAAAGACACTCCCCTGGCCAGAGCAAGGTCTTTTTCCTTTTCCGTGTTTGAAAAATCCATGAAATATATGGTCCCAAGATAGGGGATGTATACGATTTTAAACTGAGAAGAATCGATACCACACATGCCCCACTAGGATAATTTGGGGTAATGGTGGGATTAGGCAGCCTCAGAGGCATCCATGCATGCTGCCCCTGCTGTTTCCTGTCCATTTCTGTGGTGTTTCCATCATTTTCTGAGGTTTCCAGGTTTTCACCCAGCCTTCCCTAGGCAGAGCCTTGGTCCCCTGCAAAAATGCTCGAGTCTCCCATTGACTTCAATGGGGTTCGTTATTCGAAACGAGCACCCGAGCATTGGGAAAAGTTCGACTCGAATAACGAGCACCCAAGCATTTTAGTGCTCGCTCATCTCTAGTCATAATACATACAATTTTTCAGACCAGCAACCATAATGTTAACTTAAAGGCTACATGTAATTTGATTCCGAGTAATGGTTTATTCCGGTACTGAGAGAACCAACAGAGCCAGCTTGGTGAAACACTCTGCAACTGTAAAATGTTAAGAATTTTTTAATGAAGACTGTTGCTTAAGACAGTTGCTTAATGTTTGCATTGAAGAGGTACATGAACAATAAAATAAATTTTACTGCAGAATGTGTCCATAGCCTTTAATGCGATTTGTCCACATTGGACAGCCTGTTTTATAAGAATAATTTGCTAGACAAAGTGTCTTGATCCTGGGACTTATAGCAATCAAATGTAACTATTTGAAATTAACCAACATTCAATGTAATGCATGGACATCCTGTAGAGAGAGAGAGAGAGAGAGAGAGAGAGACACTCTTTGTAGATGCTTTCCTGTCTGATAAATAGATGAATGACTCTGGACCTGCTTGTTTATCACACTTGCTCTCTTGTGAAGTAACTTGTTCTCGTGTGAGATTAGGACAGGTTTTGTTTGTACTAAAAGTACGACTATTTTATTTCTCCTAATGATTGCTCCCCAGACAAAACAAGTCATTATAACTAATGAAAAGGTATTTGGGAATATATTTATAATAAAGTAATATTTAAGTATTTTCATTATATTAATTCCCGGAGAACCCCTTTAACAAACTTTTATCCATGTTCTTGTTCAGTATTCTATTTTAACTTGGCACTTTTACCAAATAAAGAACAGGGATATTTGGAAACTGTGTATTAGCAAAGTTTGGATATATCCACTGAAGGAACAGTATTATTCTTTCCTGTGTTATAGACCAGAGCACAAAAACATCTGTCGTATACACATTTTGGATTACTGTACTAGCCATGCATACTTTGTTCTGCCAAAAACCACGTCAGTACTACAAGTCACCCACTGTAAGTACTCTGCATGAGATTACTAGTGACTGCATTCAGAATAACAGTCAAGTGCCAGCTTGTTATCCATTAGAAGCTTTGGCCATTTGGCTTATCACTATTACTGACTTTACCAGGTTATGATCATCTGTTGAGAGAAAAATAAATTAAGATACTTTCTTGATCTAAAATTTAGGCTAGGAATTGCAGTGTATTAGTATCACTGAGGGATTGTTTCGGATCTTAAGAACTATTTAGGTGGAAAAAGACATGGTCGGTAAAGCTCTTTGCAATATAGGTACCGATTTGGCTCAAGCTGTCCTTGCAGTATACTGTATGTCCAGTAGTAACCCTTTATGTCTAAGGCAATACCAAGTAATATTACGGGGTCTTAGCCTTAAATGGGTATTCCGTAATATAACTTATGTTTTAGACAAATCCATCATCAATAATTACCTAATATAATGTTTCACATATTTGCCATTCAGTAGTTATAAAAGTAGTTTTCTTCCTCTGCTTCCCACTGTGTTTCCTCATAAATTACCATGGCATCGACCTTCTGAGCCTCTGTTAGGTCGAGTATGCTCAGTGGGTTGCTATCAATTCTCTAGCTAAATGTTGGTGTGCTGCTGATTACTGAGTAGAGGGGGCGTGACCGGACTGTATATCAGGCAGCCAATCAGTAAATATCAACACTCACAGCAGGAAAGCTAGGCATTGTGGTTATTGTAGTTTTGTGAGGGAAGATCAGGAACCATGATACTCTGTGTGTTGCAGGCTCACACAGGAGCTGGACAAATGGATTGCAAGGTAAATTGAAGCTCTGGTTATATGTATAGGTATGGGTTCTGGTTTGATCACAGCTTGCAGCCTTAATACAGTTTTTCAAAAATTAGGTTACTTTACCGGAATACCCCTTTAAGTGTGGCCTGTCTACTGTGTTTTATTCATTATATATCACCAACTATTAATAGTTTCTGAAGAAAAACTATTAGTTTATGGGTGACAAACTCAAGGCACAACAGAGCCTAGAATTTAACCGTATGTCTAACAAGTATGGTTTTAAATCTTTTACTTAATATTGGGTATTAGTTTAGAGAACTTAACTTAATATTGCATGCTTGACACAAAATAATTTTGTTTTGTTTTTCTTATTCTACAGTAAGCATTGATAATTTATGACTGTGCATGTTATATCTGCCACCAATGCTTACATTTTGCATAAACTTGACTGCTGGATTGATGTGTTATATTTTTTATTATTATAGCATATGCATATATGCTTGGCTAGTAATGTTTAGATGTGAAATTGTTTCATCTTTAAAATAGCTTTTCTCTTTTTCTTGAACGGTGTTCTAAACTTTTATGGGAAAGGTGAATTGCCTCTCAAATATATCAATTTAAGTTCACACTATCCCATTTACAAGGCTTCCCATTAATTTAAAAGCCATCTAATGGGTCCTTACACTAAATAATACTGCTCTCGCATTTTTACCCATTTTTTTACCCCTTAAAAAAACACTAGAAAAGTTGCTTGCATTTTTTTTTTTTTACTCACAGTATATCTTAGAACTGTACTCTTTATGGTGAAAGCACCAAGAACTACATACTGCATTAAAAAAATAAATAAATAACAACAAAGACAAAAAGAAAAACAGCACCCAGTTACCAAAATCTCCAATTGTCAAAAAACTCTTGTGTGCCCTGCATTTCATATTGGCCTGGTGATTTTACCACACAAAAAAAGGTGCAAAAAATGTGGCTAAAAATGCCACTGAAAACCCATGTATAAAATCACAAAAAGCACCGTTTCCATTCCATTTCAATGAGACTCACCTTAGTTTTAGTATCATGCTAAGCATGCTATTATGTACTACATGTGGTCAATTATCACTAACCATGATCTACCTCAGATTTCATGACACAGGAAACTACTTTTTGAGGAAAGTCTTTCCTAATGTAAATGTAGAACCTTTTTAACTGATTTATTAGGGGCAGACTGACCACCAGGACATTTTTCCGGGGAAATGGCTCACGTCCCCTCAGTTGGTTAATAATTCCCTAATATATACTTGTAACCAAATAAGCAATTGCTCATAATGTAGTTTCTAAATACAGTTTTCCAAGGATGGAGCATTAGTAGTAATTTTAATATCATTTGATTTTAATTTCTTTCCATGTATTTTTTTCATTCAAGGCCGTGTATTTGCCAATTCTCCAGACACAGCCTGTGTAATAGGTCTTAAGAAGAAGGTTGTGGCATTTACATCTGTTTGTGAGTTGAAAAAAGTTACTGACTTTGAGTAAGTATACATAATTAATTAAAGGGAATAGAATGTATTGTAAATGTGTTTCATTTGCTTATATAGCAGCAGTATATTCCACAGCACTGTACACTAATTATAACTTACATTAGTCCCTGTTCCTGGTGGGGCTCACAATCTAATTTCCATACCTCTAAAACACTAAGTAGAATTCAGATAACCTGCTGGTAAATATAGGGAAATAGTACATGTCAGAAGAAGGAGTCAAAAGCAGACATTCCCGCCTCCAATATCTCCTAATCAAACTGCCTAATAATAAATGTCTTATTTGCCCAACCCAAAATGTCTTAGGCAAATAAGACTGATTTATTGTTCAGTTTAACAAAGGTGGCCTATTGTGTCAGAAAGATGGTATTCTCCCTGGAACAGCGAATAGTGATTGTGGAAGGCTATGTGCGAAGCTGATCGATTAAAGAAACACTGGAGACCTTTGCTAACAACTACCCTGGAACAAAACCACCAGCTGAACTTTGTATTCAGAGTCTGGTTTGGAAATGGCATCAAACTGACTCTGTTGCAAACATGAAAAAACCGAGGCCTCCATCAATAAGGATGACTGAAGTTGTGCATGAAATTCAGCAGCGGATTTCTCAGCAAGTTGGTGTATCACAAACGTGTCAGCGAGTTCTTAACCTGAAACTGTACCGGTCTCTGAAACTGTACCGAATAACGTGTAGGAAATGAGAGTCTGACAAAGCTAAATTGCATAAATGACTGTATCTGGTTGCTGACTATGATTGCTGACAGACATTTGGACCCAATGCTATCATGTCAGCAAAACTAATTTCTTGCCTACGGACACCACTAACTAATTAAATGACTAATGAAATACCATGTTGAACAGTTCAACCTTTGGACGTAGTTAATTTAGATTTATGTGTATTCCCAATCAGTTGCCTAAAAAGCCATTTCACCCCACAAAATTATTTGATTTTTACTTTTGACATTAACGATGCTTACATTGCTCTTACTTAATCAAAGAAATTGAGTCAATAACTTGTTTACAGTATAGTATTACATATGGTTAAATTGGTGTAAACTGGGCATCGCTTTCAGTAATAAAAGTATACCATTACTACCACCTTTAGAATATAATATTAAAGACGAAAATATGCAAAGCTGTCTTTAATTTGTTTACTACATTATGCTAGTCTTCATAGATTAACATGTTCTTACATGAGAGGAGCTGCGATATTTGCTGATTATGCATATAATCAGGGCTAATTAACAACATTCCTGCAGTGGGAGAAGTAAACTGGTTGTATGCAACATTATGCCCTATACACACAGCCTGTATGGCGGGGCGTGGAAGATGTATATCTCCCTATTACAGAACTATTCTCCCCTAAAAGCAAACTGTCTATAGAAAAATAGTCCTGTAGATAGGCATACGATAGAACATGCCATGATATTTTTACAAATCTGACAGAACACCTCCATATGAAATCAGAGGCATAGAAAGTTACAGTAGTGAATAGTAAATGGGGGCACTGTTGCTGTCTTGTGAATGATACCTCAATATTATAACTTGTGTACACACTTTATATAAGATTACTTTGTGCTTTATATTAATATGCATTCTTTTACTTTTATCATTTAGGCACCGGATGCCAAAAGACCAGTGGTGGCTGAACTTGCGTTTGATGCTAAAGATGTTGGCTAACTATCAAATCAGCTTAACAGAATATGTTTCAGGGAAGATAGAACATGTAACTCGCAGGACTCTGAGCATTGAGAAAGGGTTTTGATTAGTCCTAAGATATGTGATATTCTTGTATGATGATGGGATATAAAACTGTAAATGTTAAACAAAGATTGCTGTGACTAGCTCATCCTTGTTTAATTTTAAATCTAGTTTAGATAAACCAGGTACCATTATATGCTGCCAGTTTACATTTAAGCATATAGACTGCTAGAGAGATTTGCAGTGATGATCAATGAATCGAGATCTACAGCAAGTATGAAAGGAGAGTGTGCCCAAGCACCCCGAGTATTTCTCAGAAATGAGTTTGTTCTTGAATGTAGAACTTTTTAGATTCTTTATTAAGAAAACATTGCTCTGGATAAATCACTAAAATTAAAACTGTCTTAATAAACGTAAGTAAATCATCACTGCTGTATTTACTTTTGTATTTCTAGGTAATAGAATAATGTATTTTATTTGGGGAATAAGCGGTTATTTTGATATTAAAGGTTTATCTCAAGTATGGTAGAGGGCACAGGCAAAATTATGTCCTCTGCAATCGTGTGATCCTCTCAGGAACCAGCTAGAGGAGAACAGCTAAGGAGAAATGAAATTTGTCTTTTCTTGTGGTGTCCATCAGTAAACTTATTGATCGTAATTGACAACAGTTTATAGTTTGCCTGTTTATGCGCAGACTAAAACCTACCAAAACCAGTCTGTTGACAATTTGTATAGAAGTTAGAAACAAACTGCTTCCACAACAGAATTATTCATCACACAGTTAACCCACTATTGTTTCTTACATACACTGCATTCGGAATGTCTTCAAATCTTTGCACTTTTTTTTACATTTTGTTATGTTGCAGACATGTAAGAAAGTGAAAACAGAATGTTTGAAATCTTATTGAAAAGAAAAAACTAAAATATTCAGTATTCAGACCTTTTACTCATTACTTAGTTGAAGCACCTTTGGCAATGATTATAACCCCCCAGTCTTCTTTGGTATGATGCCACAAGGTTTGCACACTTGAAATTGGGAATTTCTTCCATTCTTCTCTGCAGATCCTCTGAAGATCAGGTTGGACTAACATTGGACAGCCCATTTTCAGCTCTCTCCAGAGATGTTTGATTGGCTTAAAAAGTTTATCCCATAATTAATGTAAAACATGAAAATCAGACCTCCTATAGTACATGACAACCTGTCTCAGCTCTCACCATCAAAGCTCAGGATGCAGTTAAAGAATGAAACTGAGCATGTGCAGCCTTCTCAGTGAGCAGGACAAAGAAATAAGAAAAAGAACAAACAGCAGGTGGCGCTGTACAGATACATTTTATTGAATACCTCAGTGGGTATGCTAAATTTTTAATTACAAAACAAAAGAACTAGTGATTTAAATGGCAGAACTATGTTCGTGTTACATGGATCTATGCCCATTTTGATGCAACCAATATCTTATTGGCCTTGACAGCGACTGCCTGACACTGATTACTACAGTTAAGTTTACTGGTAACTAAAATTCCTAAATCCTTTTCCATGTGAGTTTTACCTAGTCCTTAAATATTAGAAATAAGGGGCTATTATATTACTTAATTCTCTTAGAGTACAGGGGTGTACACTATCTGGACTAGTTAACTTTTTTAATCTTTTTAAAGACACTATTGCACTTCATCCTGGCTCAGACAGGCCACATTTAATGAGTAATTTATTTGGACACTGCATTTCATTTTCCTCAGTGAATACAGTGGAGAAAAAAGTATTTAATATGGAATCTTGTAGGGATTTTGTGTATATACATTGTGTTAGTGTTGGTCCATTACCTATTATTCTTCTGATTCTCTCTAACTGGGAAGATATTTTTTGTAGCTGATGAGTGAAAGCTGGAATAATGGAGGACTAATTACAGTTAATGGACTTTGTATATAAATCTGTAGAGCGGTTACCTTGGTTGTCTTTCCTAACTTGGATAGATAGAGAACTGTAGTTCTGGAAATACTGAATTGAGGAATGTAAGTAATGAGTCCAATGGGCCACTCCATATGCAGGAAATCTAGAAAAACTCTGAAGTGTGTAGACATAATTCCCATTAAGAAAATGGTATGTAGCAGTTAGCATATGGAGAGGCCACATTGGACTCCATCACGGTCATTTGTCTCTGCAAGAAAATATCATCATGAAACATAAAGAAATGTTCAGTTAGCGCCAATGTTAAGATATCAACACAAAAGGAAATCAGTAGTGGATCCATATCATCTTGTAATAGCTTGTTCCTCACAGCCTCAATACACGTGGTATGTTCAATGGAGGTTGCAAGTATAGTGTCAATGAGTGATGGGCCGCGTGATCTTCAGAAAATACAAGGTGACAGGTAAAAATTATTAGATTTTGTTTACTAAAGATGGGATGTTTGTTGGGCACGAAGGAGACTACATTATGGTCAATAGTACCTAACTGTAAATGGTGAGACAGTATTCTGGATTTTTCTAGCTATTTCATGATTTTGATTATGTGTAAACTAATGTGTGATTTTAGTTGCTGTTTAATCTCCTCTACATAATCTTTACAATCCATGACTACCAGTGCATCACCTTTGTCAGACAGTTTGTTGATCAGTTCTTGCTAATCTATAAGGAATTGAAGGGCCTGTCTCTCCAGGTTATTGAAGTTTGGTGGATATCTTCCTCACCCAACACCTTTTTTAAACCGTTCAATGTCTTTAGAGACTAATTTAATAAATGTCTCAGCTGCTAGGTGGTGCAAAGGTGCTGCTTCTATGATTGGTGTCCATGGGGATATTTTCCCCTTTATCTGAGTGTAATGTTCCTATGTAACCATTAAAGGTCAGTGTCTAATTGGAACATATCAAATCGATTTAATGGACAGAAGGATAGTCCTTTCTGTGGTCACGGTTAGTCTGTTGAAGCCTCTGATTCTTGCCATCCCGGGTCCTCTTCATCCTCATTGTTGATAATGCCCTGGTTGTGGTTTGCTTCCTGAGTCAGAGTGTGAAGAGCCTGGAGAGAACAAATGTCGTTTGTAAGTGGAGAGAGGAGAGTATGAATCTTGCAATCTGTACACCCTATTTTGTCTGTAGTCCTCAGTATCTCTTTAAGAACTTTTTCCTCTTGGTGGCATCAATATTTTGTCAGCGTGACTTCCCTCTGCCAAGGTAGTACGATGAAGTTCATAGTTTATTAAACGACGAGACTTGAATTTAGACGGAAGGGTCTGTAGGAAATCAGAGATTGTGATATCGGATACAATCGTATTTGCCTCATCTGGATTGTATGAAACAGTTGAACTTGAAATGCCGGACAGGTGCACAGCAGAAAGGGCAATCCAAACGTGTGTAATTTGAGGTTTAACACTGACATATGTAAGGTTATGCATATGGGAAGGAATAATGCAAGTCACCGGTACATACTAAATGGTAAAATATTGGTTAACTCTGACATGGAAAAGGACTTAGGAATTTTAGTGAACAGCAAACTAAGCTGCAGAAACCAGTGTCAGACAGCTGCTGCCAAGGCCAATAAGATAATGGGTTGCATCAAAAGAGGCATAGATGCCCGTGATGAGAACATAGTCCTGCCACTTTACAAATCACTAGTCAGACCACATATGGAGTACTGTGTACAGTTCTGGGCTCCTGTGAACAAGGCAGACATAGCAGAGCTGGAGAGGGTTCAGAGGAGGGCAACTAAAGTAATAACTGGAATGGGTGGACTACAGTACCCAGAAAGATTATCAAAATTAGGGTTATTCACTTTAGAAAAAAGACGACTGAGGGGAGATCTAATAACTATGTATAAATATATCAGAGGTCAGTACAGAGATCTCTCCCATCATCTATTTATCCCGAGGACTGGGAGAACCCATTTTGGAAAGAGCACCCCGATACGGACATTTTAAGTGGTAGAAAGGGCACTTTTTCACAAACTGGGGTCTCACAGAAATTAATATGTAGTGATATGTAAGATACAGAGACTAAATGTGAGGTGTAAAGTGAAAAAATTTCAGGGTACATCAGGGATGAAACTAATCCATGGATTGGTGGTAGATTCTGAAGCAATCCTTGATGCACAGGCCAGGTTTTTCAGGGCAGGTTTCACAGTGGTATATAGTGTCCTTCCTAATCCCCCTTTTGGAACACACACTGCATCGCTTTTGGGTCCTTCCCTTCCTCGCTGTCTGGGGAACTTCACCAGGGAAATGTTGTCCTGGTACAACTCGGGCACCGTAACTTGCAGAAGTACTGGGGGCCTCTTCTGCTTGGTTGGGAAAAATTAGGGCCTTGATCACTACTTCTTGAAAGTGAAGGAAAGTTCCCGTGTGTCCTGCAGATTTATAGAGCACGTACGCATTTTACATTGCCGTCTGTACAAGGTGTACGGCTAGTTTTTTGTACCACACTTTGGTTTTTCGTGTGGCATTGTAGGGCTTCAGAAAGAAAGAGAAAAGAAGGCAGCGCCACCTGTGTGATATCAACTGGATACTGTAAAATGTTAGGGTAAAATTGCGCTTACCATTATTTGTTGTGAAAAGCCACAACAAACTGTAGAATGCCTTCTGGTTATATTTTATAGAACCCACCAGCATCCGGGGTTCTTCTTTAAGACTGCAGCCTGCGATCCTCGGGTCCCTTGCGGTTGAAAGCCGTGCAGGGTCTCGATGGCAACAGTAATGTTGAGGAAGGAAGGTTGGATCGCACTATAGCCGGCGCTGTCTTTAAAGATGGACTGTCACTCTCTCAATTGGTAAAGAGTGCTAAATTTATTGAAGTTATGGTCAACGCGTTTCGAGGGTGTTATGCTTCCCTCTTCGTCAGGACAATATTACATGTCTCACAGACAATCACACACTTTATAGAATGGGGGTTTGTTTTGGCGCGCGGGAAAAAAGGGGGGGTGTGTCCTCCGCTGCACCGCCGCTCTTGATGGTATCACCCCGAGATTGGTTTTGCAGGAAAAAAGGGGCGTGGAACATTAAATAGATAAATAGATAAAAGGCCGAGTAAAATACAGATGTAAAAGCATAGAGGATATCTCTTGTCTATATTAGTAAAAAGGAAACCTCTTTCTGATTAAAATTAGATACTAAATGACATGCTCGATCTATTGGGCAGAACATTGTTGCAAAGCAGTCTTTTATGGAGCAGTTGTCTAGTCTGTATTCTCTCAATATAAATCTTATATTTGTAGGTAAATATGAGCGTAAAAATCTCTATATGTGTAAACATACAGTAGAGTGGGTTCTAGTAGGTGTAAACATAAAAACTTACATATGTATACTCATTCTATCTATTCCTCCCACATGATTAGTTGTTAATTGTTTGTTAGACTAGTGTTATTCAAGCGCGACACTGGGACGATGTCCTTTCCCACGGGTATCTTGTCTCGGCATACTCAATCTTGCCGTTGTGTGGGGAATCTCGCGAGATCTCGCTCTGTTCTCTGGGACTCCACTGATGCGGTGGGTTTGGACAGGGCAGAATATGGAGTGAGTATCATTTGTTTTGCACTGGTGGGGAATACAGGTTTATGGTCATTATCTGACCTAGCTCATTGGGTGTGGGATCTACATAGATTACTGTGTGTGGTATCTAGTATCTAGAATACTTTTTCCGTGATTTTTTCCCATATTATCCAATTGCTGTCTGATGTTAATTGGTGGGATATTCGGTATAGTTTACAGTATGGTCTTATTTTGTAGCAATTTTAACCATTGGTTGTCTGGTGTCTATTGATAGAGTATTTGTTGATAAGGTGTTCTGCATAGTTTACAATATGGTCTCATTTAACTCGTTGAGTCCATAAGGTGTTAGTGTGTTTAGCTGGTAGATCCAATATATTTTGTGTTTCTGCAGCACATTAAACCTATTGTAGGGGTTGTATGGGATCTGGTCGATTGGGGTGATTTTTATTGAGTGTTCTTGTTTTTCTTTAGTTGTTGCACAGTGTCTGGAGAGGCCATGTTTATTGTAGAGGCGTTTTATGTTATACCTGTGTTGATTGAGTCTACAGTGAAGTGGCTGTATGGTGCGGCCTACATATTGTAGGCCGCATTGACATTCTGTTACATATATGACATATGTTGATTGGCAGTTCAGGTTTTGTTTTATGTGGAAAGTTGTTCCATTTGTGTTTGATTTGAAGTTATTTTGTGCATGGGTGATCACTTTACAACATAAACAACGATGTTTGTTGCATCGATAGCTTCCTGTTTTCTGTTGTGGTGTGTGCTCTTTATTTTCTTTTTCTCCCTTGTGTTGTTGTAGTATGCTGGGGGCTATACAGTTTTTGACTGTTGGGGCTCTCCTATATGTGATTATCGTTTTTTTGGGAGATATTTTGCTAAATAGGGGTCCCTCATTAGAATGTGCCAGTGTTTTTCCATTATTTTTCTAATTTGATTATTTGAGGTGCTATACTGTGTTATTAGATTGATAAGTTCCCTAGGGTTTTCGTTCTTTTTGCTGGGAAGTAAGCAATCGGCTTGGGAGATTTTTTCGCATTTTCTATATGCATCCCTGATTAGTTTTTTTGGATAGTTTTTTTCTTTAAACCTGGTATTAAGGATTTTTGCTTGTTCTTTGTATTCCATAGGGTCGGTGCAGTTGCGTCTGATGCGTTTGTATTGGCTGTATGGTATGTTATTAAGCCATTTTTTATGATGGAAGCTGGAAAAGTGAATGTAGCGGTTTGTGTCTACGGGTTTGAAATAGGTTTTTGTTGTTATTATTTTTCCTATGGGAGTGATGACAATAATGAGGAATTCTATACTGGTTTTACTGTAATTGAGGGTGAAGGAGATGCCCCAGTCAGTACTGTTTAGATATTCGCAGAAGAAGTTTGCTGTATTTTCATCCCCATCCCAAATTATAAATAAGTCATCAATATATCTTCTGTAGTGTACTATGTTATTTTTGAAGGTTGGATTGTCCCAGATATGAATTTTTTCGAATTCCCCCATAAATATATTTGTGAAGGACGGTGCTACCTTCGTTCCCATTGCGGTCCCTCTTTGCTGATGAAATGTCTCATTATTGTATATGAAGTAGTTATTTTTAAGAATGAAGTCTAGGCCTTTGATTAGGAAATTAATTTGTGGTGTTTTTAATGATTCATCTCTTGACAGGCAGTCAGAAACACATTTTTCACCTAGTTCATGAGGTATATTTGTGTACAAGGCTGTAACATCTAGGGTGAGGAGGGCCAGAGAGGGTTGCCATGGTATATTTTGCAGTTCTGTTATGAGTTGTCTAGAATCATGGAGATAACTTGGTAATTGTTGTACGTATGGTTGGAGGTATAGATCAAGGAAGTGTGACAGATTGCTAGTTGCACAGTTAGTATTCGATATTATGGGGCGGCCTGGTGGTTTTTCTGTGTTCTTGTGTATTTTTGGTAAATAGTAAAAGTAGGGTGTACAGGGTGTTTTGGGGAGTAGGAATTGTTTCTCCTTTTTATTTATGTAGTTGTTTTCAAATGCTGTTTTTATTAGTATATTTAGTTCTTTCAGAACCACTGGGAAGGGGTTTTCAGTGATTTTCTTATAATACATTATGTCACTGAGTATATTGAGAGCAATCTAGGATTACGATACCCCCACCCTTATCCGCTGGTTTGATGTCTGTATGTGGCTGCCATTAAGTCTGTTTCCATATTGTCTCTTGTGTCTAATTTCGGGTTTTTATTTTTCTCGATTTCAAAGTGACGTTTGATTGTAAGTTTTCTTCTGAATTTCTGTATGTCGATAAATAGCTCAAGCTGATTAACTTTATTTGTTGGGCAGAAGGATAGGCCTTTTTTTAAAAGGCTTATTTCGTAAGTGGATAGTTTATGTTGTGACAGATTGAATATTTTGACCGTAGAGGGTTTTTTATTATTCTCCGTGGAGATAGTTTTTTTATTTATATTTTTATCTAGTGTTTTCCTTTTTTGTACTCCTCCCCTGTTACCCCGTGTTCTAATTTTCTTTTTCTTTGTGTGGGCTTGAAGTATTGCGTAATCTGGTGGTTCAGTTTGATTGGTAAAGTAGTTTGTGGAGGAGTGGCCTCCAAGGGTTTTACAAGCCCTAAAAAAGGTACTATCCCCTTACAGTTGGTATTAGTGTTGTCAATAGTAATCACAGGAGTAGGGGACGTTGTTTGGCTATTGATTTGTTTTTCTGTCTCTTTTTCTATATATTGGGTGATAGTTTGGGGAGGAGTTGTCCTACTATTTATATCTTGTTGGTCCTGCTTGTTTTCTCCAATCTGTGTTGGAGTGGAGTGGAGTGTGATGTCATTGAGATTTATGAGCATGGAGATGTCACACGTGGTTATCGGTTTGTGTGGTGTTGTGGGTTTACTCTCTATATTATTTCTTTATCCAGACAGTCGATCTCTGGAGGAGAGATACTTTTCTCTGAGAGCTCAGAATTTCTCAAGGAATTCATCTGTGGGGAGGTCATTGATATATTGATCTGACTTTTCAGTTGTTTGTATCTCTTCTGTTCCTACGGTGTCACTTTGAAATCGAGAAAAATAAAAACCCGAAATTAGACACCGGAGACAATATGGAAACAGACCTAATGGCAGCCACATACAGACATCAAGATATCAGACCAAAATCCAATTTTTTTCCAATTCAAAATGAAGGGTACATAATCCCCACCTTGTCTCCTCTGAAAGTATTGTCCGATAATAAAGAACATGAACAACCTCCAAAAAATCTAAAAATAATGGGACAGAGAGCCCTAAAAAACTTACAAAAAAACACTAACATAGTAATCAAACCAGCGGATAAGGGTGGGGGTATCGTAATCCTAGATTGCTCTCAATACGAAGAAGAAGCACAAAATATACTCAGTGACATAATGTATTATAAGAAAATCACTGAAAACCCCTTCCCAGTGGTTCTGAAAGAACTAAATATACTAATAAAAACAGCATTTGAAAACAACTACATAAATAAAAAGGAGAAACAATTCCTACTCCCCAAAACACCCTGTACACCCTACTTTTACTATTTACCAAAAATACACAAGAACACAGAAAAACCACCAGGCCGCCCCATAATATCGAATACTAACTGTGCAACTAGCAATCTGTCACACTTCCTTGATCTATACCTCCAACCATACGTACAACAATTACCAAGTTATCTCCATGATTCTAGACAACTCATAACAGAACTGCAAAATATACCATGGCAACCCTCTCTGGCCCTCCTCACCCTAGATGTTACAGCCTTGTACACAAATATACCTCATGAACTAGGTGAAAAAATGTGTTTCTGACTGCCTGTCAAGAGATGAATCATTAAAAACACCACAAATTAATTTCCTAATCAAAGGCCTAGACTTCATTCTTAAAAATAACTACTTCATATACAATAATGAGACATTTCATCAGCAAAGAGGGACCGCAATGGGAACGAAGGTAGCACCGTCCTTCACAAATATATTTATGGGGGAATTCGAAAAAATTCATATCTGGGACAATCCAACCTTCAAAAATAACATAGTACACTACAGAAGATATATTGATGACTTATTTATAATTTGGGATGGGGATGAAAATACAGCAAACTTCTTCTGCGAATATCTAAACAGTACTGACTGGGGCATCTCCTTCACCCTCAATTACAGTAAAACCAGTATAGAATTCCTCAATATTGTCATCACTCCCATAGAAAAAATAATAACAACAAAAACCTATTTCAAACCCGTAGACACAAACCGCTACATTCACTTTTCCAGCTTCCATCATAAAAAATGGCTTAATAACATACCATACAGCCAATACAAACGCATCAGACGCAACTGCACCGACCCTATGGAATACAAAGAACAAGCAAAAATCCTTAATACCAGGTTTAAAAAAAAAAAACTATCCAAAAAAACTAATCAGGGATGCATATAGAAAATGCGAAAAAATCTCCCAAGCCGATTGCTTACTTCCCAGCAAAAAGAACGAAAACCCTAGGGAACTTATCAATCTAATAACACAGTATAGCACCTCAAATAATCAAATTAGAAAAATAATGGAAAAACACTGGCACATTCTAATGAGGGACCCCTATTTAGCAAAATATCTCCCAAAAAAACGATAATCACATATAGGAGAGCCCCAACAGTCAAAAACTGTATAGCCCCCAGCATACTACAACAACACAAGGGAGAAAAAGAAAATAAAGAGCACACACCACAACAGAAAACAGGAAGCTATCGATGCAACAAACATCGTTGTTTATGTTGTAAAGTGATCACCCATGCACAAAATAACTTCAAATCAAACACAAATGGAACAACTTTCCACATAAAACAAAACCTGAACTGCCAATCAACATATGTCATATATGTAACAGAATGTCAATGCGGCCTACAATATGTAGGCCGCACCATACAGCCACTTCACTGTAGACTCAATCAACACAGGTATAACATAAAACGCCTCTACAATAAACATGGCCTCTCCAGACACTGTGCAACAACTAAAGAAAAACAAGAACACTCAATAAAAATCACCCCAATCGACCAGATCCCATACAACCCCTACAATAGGTTTAATGTGCTGCAGAAACACAAAATATATTGGATCTACCAGCTAAACACACTAACACCTTATGGACTCAACGAGTTAAATGAGACCATATTGTAAACTATGCAGAACACCTTATCAACAAATACTCTATCAATAGACACCAGACAACCAATGGTTAAAATTGCTACAAAATAAGACCATACTGTAAACTATACCGAATATCCCACCAATTAACATCAGACAGCAATTGGATAATATGGGAAAAAATCACGGAAAAAGTATTCTAGATACCACACACAGTAATCTATGTAGATCCCACACCTGAGCTAGGTCAGAAAATGACCATAAACCTGTATTCCCCACCAGTGCAAAACAAATGATACTCACTCCATATTCTGCCCTGTCCAAACCCACCGCATCAGCGGAGTCCCAGAGAACAGAGCGAGATCTTGCGAGATTCCCCACACAACGGCAAGATTGAGTATGCCGAGACAAGATACCCGAGGGAAAGGACATCGTCCCAGTGTCGCGCTTGAATAACACTAGTCTAACAAACAATTAACAACTAATCATGTGGGAGGAATAGATAGAATGAGTATACATATGTAAGTTTTTATGTTTACACCTACTAGAACCCACTCTACTGTATGTTTACACATATAGAGATTTTTACGCTCATATTTAACTACAAATATAAGATTTATATTGAGAGAATACAGACTAGACAACTGCTCCATAAAAGACTGCTTTGCAACAATGTTCTGCCCAATAGATCAAGCATGTCATTTAGTATCTAATTTTAATCAGAAAGAGGTTTCCTTTTTACTAATATAGATAAGAGATATCCTCTATGCTTTTACATCTGTATTTTACTCGGCCTTTTATCTATTTATCTATTTAAATGTTCCATACCCCTTTCTTCCTGCAAAACCAATCTCGGGGTGATACCATCAAGAGCGGCGGTACAGCGGAGGACACCCCCCAACACCCCCCCCCCCTTTTTTTCCCGCGCGCCAAAACAAACCCCCATTCTATAAAGTGTGTGATTGTCTGTGAAACATGTAATATTGTCCTGACGAAGAGGGAAGCATAACATCTAGGGAGGTAGAGGTGGTAACCCTTATCCAGCAGTGGGTGCAGCAAGTCCCACACTAGTTTTCCACTAACTGATAGGCCAGGGGGGCATTCTGGGGGTTCTATCCGTGAATCTTTGCCTTCATAAACCCGGAACCTATAGGTGTACCCAGACCTACTCTCGCAGAGCTTGTATATTTTTATGCCATACCTTGCCCGCTTGTTGGGCAGGTACTGGCGGAATTTTACCCTCCCCTTGAAATGCAACAGGGACTCATCTATAGAGATGATTTCTTCTGGGGTGTACACTTCAGAAAACTTGGCGGTGAAGTGGTCAAGGATGGGTCTAATTTTGAAAAGCCTATCAAATGTTGGGTCATTTTGGGGAGGACACTGTGCATTATCATTATAATGCAAAAATTTCAGAATAGAATCAAATCGATTCCGGACCATGGCGCTATGGAATACTGGAGTGTGGTACAAGACATCCACACTCCAATACTGTCTCATTTCTGGTTTTTTAACAAGCCCCATGTGCAGCACCAGCCCCCAGAAAATTTTCATTTCTGCTGCTGTTACTGCAGTCCAACCAAGGGGTCTTGCGTATGGTGACGTGGGGTTCTGGGTAATGAACTGCTGGGCGTACAAATTAGTTTGGGCCACGATAAGATTTACTAAATCGTCACTGAAAAAGATTTTGAAAAAATCAATTTCGGTGAAGCCCATGCAGTCAATTTGAATTCCAGAGTTTCCCACAAACTCTGGAATTTGAGGCTGATAAACATCAGGGGGTAGGGTCCATGTGGGGTCACTCTGGGGGCTGCCTCAGCAGTCGTTCTGGGGCGCCTCCTAGAGGGTCCCTCATCAGCGGATGATGATGATGATGATGATGATGATGAGGGGGTGGAGGAGTAGACGAAAATGGCATCCTCTTCTCCTTCAGTGGCCGACTCGGTATCGGAGGCAAGAATGGCGTATGCCTCTTCTGCCGAGTACACTTGTTGGGATGATTGGGACATTTTTATTTTAGTGGGGTGTGATGGGTGAAACATGTAGAACTTTATTTAGTGTGAGGGGTGTGTATGTAGTGGTTTTACACGTGAAGGTGTTTTTTACTGTTTTGACTTTGAATTTTAAAAAAAAAGGGGGGGATAAAAAAAAAGGTCTTTTCAGTAATAAAAGTCTTCAGCTAAAAAAAAAAAAAAAGGCTTTGCTGCAGAAAAATTATATACCGCACATAAGAGCAGACGCGGTCAGTAATGGACTACTGATCGGTGCTCAGTGCTTGCAAAATGCACGTACGCAGATGATGCGTTCGTACAAATTCCAAAACTGACACTAACTAAAATCTAACTACCACTAACTGCAGTTTTTTTTTTTTTTACAGATATGTAAAAAAGAAAAAAAAAAAAAACAGATGCTTTTACAGCACGCACGCACGCACACAGATGGTGTGGTAAGTGCAGAAACTGTAGTGAAAAAAATTCACTACAGTCCTCTGCAAAGAGCATGTACGCAGATACAGTGCATTCGTGCAAAAACCTAAACTGTCACTAAATAAAATTTATCTAACTACCACTAACTGTGTTTTTTTTTTCACACAAGTAAAAAAAAAAACCCCAAAAATATGCAGATGCTGCTTTTACAGCACGCACACAGATGGTGTTTGAGTGCAGAAACTGTTGTGAAAAAATTCACTACAGTCCTCTGCAAACAGCACATACGTAGATACAGTGCGTTCGTGCAAAAACCTAAACTGACACTAACTGCAATGTGTATATATATATATATATATATATATATATATATTTTTTATATATATATGATATATCTCTGACTGACACTACCTACAGTTTCAAAAAATGTGCTAACGCAGCACGCACACAAAACGTGTGTGCGTACAAATACTGTAGTTAAATTCACTACAGTATAAAAAACTGAACACTGGCTAAAAATTAAAACTTATATCTATATATATATGGAGATATGGAGCTCTATATATATTTATATAAAACCCTAACTGTACTTTCTTCTTTTTTGACAAAAAAAAGCACAAATTATCCCCAGGTGCTGATCAGGCAGGTATGCACTGAAAAGCACTGAGCTGGAAAATTGTTAAAAAGTTAAAAAAAAAAGACAAAAAACACACGGACCAAGTGGCGTCCGTAAAAAAAGGACAGGAGGGGTTAGGGGAAGGGAGGGAGGGACGGAGGGTGGGTTAGGGTCTTCTGTAACTTCTTCTTTTCTTCTTCTTTTCTTCTTTTTTTCAGCAGCCAAAAATCAGAAAGAAGTGGTGGTGCACCACAAGTCCCAGCAAGCCAACAGCACACAGAAAAGGACAGAACCTTCCAGCATGCAGTCTCCAGCTAGAATGGCTGCATGCAGGAAGGTTCAGCCTCTTCCTGTGCAGCTGTAGCGCTGCCATTGGCTGAAGCGTTGCTCCAGCCAATGGCAGCACTGGCAGGGGACCCAAAACAGTGGGAGGACAGGTGCTGACTTGTTCAGCACCTGTCACCTTCAAATGACCGGCCCCTGCTTCCTCTGCAGCTCCGGTGGCTTCCGGGAGCTGCGATTGGCCGGCCTATGGAATCCGGCCAATCGCAGCCACCGGAGCTGCAGGGGGACAGAAATACCACCCCCGCCCTTAGTTAACATGGCTGACTGCCGGGCAGTGCAGCCATGATACCCTGGTCCCCCGGCGATTTCGCCCGGGGACCAGGTGTATGCCGCGCCGTACATGTACGGCGCTGGGCGGTAAGTCACGTCCCGCTGCGGGAAGGGGTTAATCCACTGTTTTCTATGGCTTCATGCAGACTATTCAGTGTTAGGGAATTAAATGGAAAAATCCAAAATATTTCTATTTTACAGAGTGTTTAAATAAAATACCTATTTCAGTGGTGTTAGATTCATCAAGTCTGGATTACTTTGGTGGTAAAAAGAAGAACGAAACAAAGGAGCATGAACAGAAGAAGTTTGGGTTATGATTTGAGAAGATATACTGACAAGTTTAGCCAAATGAAAAAAAAATACCTTAAAAAGGAAGTGGGATATACTCCTTAATGGGTTTCTGTCACCAGTTTTTTCGGTATGAATCAGGCTGACATTAGAGATGTGCTAATGTCACCTGATTCCAAATATATATCTGTTTTATTTACTGTTGTCCCCATTTTTACATAAAATGAACTTTTATTTTATGCTAATAAGGCCTCTAGGTGCAAGGGGCGTTACCCCTGCTGCTAGAGGCTCTGTTGATTGACAGGACCAGGCAAAGAAGAAACACTCCATTCACCATAGCTTGCAAGGACCTTCAATGATGTCATGACCATGTGATCAGTCACATGGTTTAGGAGGAGACAGGCTGTGTGATCCTAAACATGTGACTGATCACATGGTCATGACATCATTGAAGGTCCTTGCAAGCTATGGTGAATGGAGTATTTCTTCTCTGCCTGGTCCTGTCAATCAACAGAGCCTCTAGGAGCAGGAGTAACGCCCCTTGCACCTAGAGGCCTTATTAGCATAAAATAAAAATTGGGGCACCAGTAAATAAAACAGATATATATTTGGAATCAGGTGACATTAGCACATCTCTAATGTCAGCCTGATTCATACCGAAAAAACTGGTGACAGAAACCCTTTAATGATCCCTTTTTGAGGGAAGAATTACCATAGGAAGTTACACCAGATGATTTTATTTGAAATAGCTTGTCACCATATTTTTTGGACAGCCCATTTACATAGTTTTAAAATCTTTTACTCTTTCGTCATAACTTCTTCCCTCTTGGTTTGACTTTGAATATAGCTTCTTTGCAAATGCAGATTGGCATTCTAAGCAACAGTGAAGAGCTACTAATAAAGCACATATTTTAATCTATCTTTTGATATAGAGTTGTTTGTGGTACAACCAAGAAGAAAGCATGAGATTCAGTCCAACCGGGAAGGCTTGTTTCACATATTGTCCTTGAAATACATATGAGTAGTTTCTTGTCATACTTTGATTTTATGGATGAGTCAGAGGTGACCAAATAGGATACTGGATGTAGTATAAGGATGTACCCTGAAGAAGTGATTTGTAATAAAGGTTTATATTCTTGTCTAGAACTAATGTATGTGGGTGTCATGGGTAATCTGAGTAATTCTCTATTTAATGGCCTCAGTATGGGGAAATATGTGATCGGTATCTCAGTTTATATGACATTTCCCTCCTGGTCAAACCTAATAATTAGATATGAGCAAAGTTTTCAAAAATTCCATTCTCACTCTTTGACAAATTTTCCCCAAAAATGTGATTTGATCCGATCTTATTTGTGACAAAATGCTTTTAAAATCAGCTATTTCCCAGCCTGTATATCAATGTACAACACTGTGCATTGAAAAAACATGCATAGGCAGTCTGTTGTGGTAGTGAAACAGTTTGACAGGTGTCACTCTTAGAGTCACTTCACTTACTTGGTCAGTAATGGAGCCAATACTAACCAAAAAACTCAAGTGTGAACTCAGTCTTACAGGTCAATATTAGCGTTGGTATAAAGAACCGTGGCCCAAGATTATACTATAGAGTGAAAGAGCCCACTTTTTTACACCATCAGCTGATTCTACATCGATTTCTACAGTACCTGTTCTGTTAAATCCTGGTAGAAGTAGTGGCCCCATGACAGAGAGGAGACGGTGTCAGCAGTGAGTTTGTCTTGATGTCACTGTTTATTTTCCCCCCTTCTGATACGTCACAAAAGCAACCCCAAAAAAATGGATCCTGTCTTTTGAGCATGGTCAGCATTTGGTCAGAAATCCATCAGTATTGCTAAGGCCAAAAAAAACAGTAGTGGATCCAAAACAGATGATACGTGATTGGAATATTTACATGTCTTCTGTGTTTTATACCCACTCCTGCTTTTGGCTTCCAAATCATGAACATATCCTGATGCAAAATAGGGACTGTGTGATAGAAGCCATATGGATGCTCTAAAGGATCCGTTGTGTTTTTCACTTTTCCGTCCTTCTGACAGATCAGAGGAAGGGTAAAATAAATGGTGATTTGAAAGAGGGACACAAGTAGTCAAGTCTGAGTGAGGTGGGGGCAGCCGCATGAGGAGTCAACACAATGGCCCAGTCACAGAGTGGTGAGGGTGGCAGCCGCATGAGCAGTCAACATAGTGGCACAGTCACAGTGGGGAGGTGGGGGCAACAGCAGTGGCAGTGACAACACAAGATAGTGGTATCCACAAAGAAGACGGCAGCATCACCTCCAGGCTTAATTCTTTATTTCAGTGGGTTCCACAAGTAATACATCATTCGGTCATAAAGTGCCAATGCAACGTTTCGGCTACAACATAGCCTTTCTCAAGCATAATACAAAGTGTGTCCAGCAATCTTAAATAGTGCACATAATCCCTCCTGTTGCATATTCAGCCAATCAGGACAAACAATTAATTATGTAAAGATACGGTTTGAACTTGCACCAATCCTAGTGAGCTCACCTCCCGATCAGTGTTTGTATTCACCTATCACATTCCGTTGCGTCACCAACATACCTGTGCAGGATTGCAGACCGACCCACATCCAGCGCGCACGTCATCGGCATCGTCTACCCTCCAACCACATGCCATACGGCATCACTTACTCTGCGTCGCGCCTCCTTCTGACATCACTAGATCACACACCCGCGTGATCCAAATGATGTCCGGCCCCATTCCGACATCATCAGGTCACATGGTCGATCCCGACCATATGATCCAGGCGGCAAATTTCAGTAGCGTCTCCATCTCCATAGTAACCATTTCCAATTTCGGCCCATTCTCCTCCGCAACCATATATTCGTATAAGGACACATAAACTAACCATGTCTCACCTTGCTTCTATCACTGGGGTCTTTCATCTCTCTAGGGCCCACATGAAGCAGAACTATATATATTTTTTTAAAATATATCTTAGTCCATTATTTTAAATGAATAAATGCGGGAGAAATGGGAACGAAAATAGAACTAGAGGGGACAATGTTGGATGTAGCAATCCCAAAGCGCGCACACTGAATGATAATGCATAATGGTCAATCTGCAATCCTCACAGCAACATATAATACACACTATACATAACTTTAAAAAAACAATAGTTAAAAACACTTTAAGACATCTCTAATGACCCAAAAATAGAAGACATCAATGTGTCAATCCAAATTACTCACATTAAATTCAATATTCATACCATAAGGTTGTAAAGCTCTCAATGTAAAAATCCACTTCAATTCTTTTCTCCTCAAAATTTGTTCCCTATCCCCTCCTCTCCTCAAAATACCCACAGAATCAATAATTCGGAATCGTAATTGATTCACCGAATGTCCGAAATCAATAAAATGTTTTGCTACTGGCTTATCCATCATTTTTTTGCGAATTGTGCTTTTATGTTTATTAATCCTCTCCCTAATTTCCATCGTCGTCTCTCCCACATAGATCTTACCACAAGGACAAACAATCATGTAGATGACATATTGGGATCTACATGTAAAAAAACCTCTGATATTATATATTTGTCCTGTATACGGATGTGCGAATGTATCTCCCTTGATTAGGTTGCCGCAATTGCAGCAACCCAAGTTATGTATAGTGTGTATTATATGTTGCTGTGAGGATTGCAGATTGACCATTATGCATTATCATTCAGTGTGCGCGCTTTGGGATTGCTACATCCAACATTGTCCCCTCTAGTTCTATTTTCGTTCCCATTTCTCCCGCATTTATTCATTTAAAATAATGGACTAAGATATATTTTAAAAAAATATATATAGTTCTGCTTCATGTGGGCCCTAGAGAGATGAAAGACCCCAGTGATAGAAGCAAGGTGAGACATGGTTAGTTTATGTGTCCTTATACGAATATATGGTTGCGGAGGAGAATGGGCCGAAATTGGAAATGGTTACTATGGAGATGGAGACGCTACTGAAATTTGCCGCCTGGATCATATGGTCGGGATCGACCATGTGACCTGATGATGTCGGAATGGGGCCGGACATCATTTGGATCACGCGGGTGTGTGATCTAGTGATGTCAGAAGGAGGCGCGACGCAGAGTAAGTGATGCCGTATGGCATGTGGTTGGAGGGTAGACGATGCCGATGACGTGCGCGCTGGATGTGGGTCGGTCTGCAATCCTGCACAGGTATGTTGGTGACGCAACGGAATGTGATAGGTGAATACAAACACTGATCGGGAGGTGAGCTCACTAGGATTGGTGCAAGTTCAAACCGTATCTTTACATAATTAATTGTTTGTCCTGATTGGCTGAATATGCAACAGGAGGGATTATGTGCACTATTTAAGATTGCTGGATACACTTTGTATTATGCTTGAGAAAGGCTATGTTGTAGCCGAAACGTTGCATTGGCACTTTATGACCGAATGATGTATTACTTGTGGAACCCACTGAAATAAAGAATTAAGCCTGGAGGTGATGCTGCCGTCTTCTTTGTGGATATCGTTTATTCAGTGGACTGAAAGGATCTGAAGTCCATGACGTGCTATTGCATCACGGAGGCAGTCTGAGGCCGGATTGGTGCTGCTCTCACATTTGATTTTTAACACAAGATAGTGGGTGACTGTAGGAGAAGATGGCAGCAGGTGTATGACATCAAGCGGTGGCAGCATCAGTATAGTGGCTGATGCAGTTGGCCACAAGAAACGGGTCTCTTTTCACAAAGTTTTGGTGTACCCAGAATGATCTAGTCTGATGCATCATTAGGTACTACAGACGTAAGTTCCTGCTGATGGAGCTGGTACTGCTGCTGCCCCCACCCCCTCCATCAGTCATGGCAGTGGAATGTGAGCACAAAGGGCCCCCCCGATCAGACCTTCATGGGGATGGGTGATGGCGCACATCAGCGGCAAACTGACTACATAAGATGTCTCAATAGTACTTGAGTTTATTTCCTCTCAGTGCATGGAAAAAAGGCTCCCATTTTGAAGCAGTAGTGAGGGTCTAACATTGTGGAGAGCCAGTAGTCATCCCTTTGCCGAATAGTGATAATACGGCTGTTACTATGCAAGTAACTCGGCATGCATCTGGCCATTTGCACAAGGGACTCCCTTCTTCCACCTCCACTGCATACTGAGATGGTGTCTTGAGGTCATCTGCCTGGTCTTCATCGCCCTATAGCTCCTTCTACTCCTGTCCTGTCACTTGTGCAAAAAAACCACCCATATCTGTACACATTGCTCACGTGTGAATGTCCTCATCCTCGGCCAACCCAGCCCCCTCAGGGAGCAGGTGGCCATGAGATGTAGGCGCCATGTCTCTTGTCCAGTCAGATTTATCAGCATCTGCTCCAGGACTTGAAGGAGTGGAATGACGTTGTTCATCCCGTAGTCCTGGCAACTGACAAAGTGGCCTCCTCAAAGAGCCTGAGCAAACGGCAGGTGTCATGCATGAGCTGCCACTAGTTAACGTCGAAGTTACACAGGGGAGTGCTCCTGTCCGCTTGACATCAAGAAATCATGTATGGCCTTCCTTTGCTCATATAGTGGTTCCAACATATGGAGGGTGGAGTTCCAACGGGTGAAAACGTCGCATATCAGGCGATGATCAGGCTATTCTGCCTTTGCAGCTCAAGGAGGGCGTGTTTTGCAGGGTAAGAGTGACTGAAGTGCATGCACAGTTTCCTGGCCATTTTCAGGATGTCTTGAATTTGGGTGGAAGACTTCAAGAACCACTTTACAACCAGATTAAAGATGTGTACCATGCAGAGCACATGGGTCAGCCCTCCTTGACACAGCGCCTACATGTTCTTCCCAATGTCAGTGACCATGGTTCCGATTTTCAGTTGACAGGGGGAGACAGGATTCGCTTTCCTCTTGAAGGATGCAGAGCCATTCCTCCTCTGTGTGAGTCCGTTCGCCCAGGCAAACCAGGTGCAGAACAGCGTGACACCGCTGTGCTCTGCATAGGTGGTGTGAGAGATAGGTTTTTATTTATATTGTGTAAAGCCTGTATTTATTATTTTTGACCACTAGATGGCAGCTAATTAGCTATGTGAGTCACGTGAACACTCTCTTTGTTTTAAGATTTTAAGGCCACTGTAGGGGGAAGGTTGGAATGTTAATTTGCCTCTTTCAAATTAACCAATGAACTCAGTGTTGAAGTTGGTGAACTACTCCCCTTGTGTCAAATAACCAATCACTCTGTTTAAGTGATTGTAACACCCCTTAAAGTAAAGTGAAGTAACACCCCTTTTGTCTATGTCATACCTACAATATAAGTGACTGTCTCTTTAATAAACGCTCTCTTGCTTGGGGGATGTGAAGTATTTTCCATGAAACCAACTTGTGTGTATGGAGTCATTGTGAAAATTGTATATGCACGTACTTATACTTCCAATCGATTTGACACCACACAAAGAAGAAGTCGTGAGAATTGCGATAACAAATGGAGTGTATCCCCTCATCAGAAGAGCCTAGATTGTGTAGGTTTGAGTTTTCCCTAATTGGAAGAGCCTAGATTGTGTAATTTTGAGGTTACTAGTAGCACACTTAGACGGTACACAATAGACGTTCCAACATAATATAATTATCTCAGCCTGAAAGAACGTTTAAAATAAAGTCGATATGTGTTTATTGGTAATATTCGTTAAACAATCTGGGGTAAACCCTTTATAACTAGAACAGGCGTACTGGTGACCAGTCGTGTGTAGAGGGTCACAATGCTTATACACCATGCACAACGGTATACCAGAATGAGAGAGGTTATAGTAAATGCGGTTAGAGTGCTGTTAAATTTGTCACAATGGCTCCATAAACAATATTGTGGAGCATAGATAACAGACCGCACCGCAGGTAGTGTCTTTGCTGGAGTATAGAGGGACAGGTGGTAAATAACATCTAGCGGACCCCTGCTAAATAGTGGGGTACATATATTTAATTGCTACAGTTGCTAGATCTGACCACAGACGCAGTATACAGTGTTTACCCAGTGCACTGCAAAGCACCCTTGATTGATAGGGTGTCTGCAAAATGTGCATTAGATATAAAAGCACCTGCGTTGTCAAGCAATCTATGGGAGGGCAATGAAGCCAGTTACTCCCAAACCTGCCCTCTAACTGGTAGTGTCACTAAGATCACATAGATCTAACTACTGAAGTCACTCAACGCGTTTCTGCGCCAGGATTATTGCCTGCGCTTCATCAGGAGCGAATAACTGAACGTTTATATCCTCTTCTGTGTCAGACATTCCTATGTGTTCCTCAATACTTATCCTCTGAGTGTCTCATAGAATCGCTTGTAATATAAGCCTGAATCCTGATTCCCCACTGATCTCATTTGTTTCCCCCTGGGCTCAAAGTGTATTACTTGCATAGGACCTGTGAACAGATTGTCTACACTCCAAGTCCCTGATTGGCTGCAAGTATCAGTGCCCCCTGCCAGTGGGCGGGGCATCCTCCTTATCAGCTCGGCGTCCATTTTGCTCTCTGCGGCCATCACAGTGCCGATTAGGGCATGTTACAATGCTGGTTTGTTATTTTGTTGAAGTTGTCACATGAGTTATTCGCTCCTGATGAAGCGCAGGCAATAATCCTGGCGCAGAAAAGCTTTGAGTGACTTCAGTAGCTAGATCTATGTGATCTTAGTGACACTACCAGTTAGAGGGCAGGTTTGGGAGTAACTGGCTTCATTGCCCTCCCATAGATTGCTTGACAACGCAGGCGGTTTTATATCTAATGCACATTTTGCAGACACCCTATCAATCAAGGGTGCTCTGCAGTGCACTGGGTAAACACTGTATTCTGCGCCCGTGGTCAGATCTAGCAACTCTAGCAATTAAATATATGTACCCCACTATTAAGCAGGGGTCCGCTAGATGCTATTTACCACCTGCCCCTCTATACTCCAGCAAACACACTACCTGCGGTGCGGTCTGTTATCTATGCTCCACAATATTGTTGATGGAGCCATTGTGACAAATTTAACAGCACTCTAAC
The DNA here is from genome assembly GCA_900303285.1 of Rhinella marina. Classification (NCBI taxonomy): domain Eukaryota; kingdom Metazoa; phylum Chordata; class Amphibia; order Anura; family Bufonidae; genus Rhinella; species Rhinella marina. The sequence continues at coordinate 14,682 of ONZH01006542.1, read as the reverse complement.
CACATTTACTATAACATCTTTCATTCTGGTTTACCGGTGTGCATGGTGTATAAGCATTGTGACCCTCTACACATGACTGGTCACCAGTATGCCTGTTCTAGTTATAAAGGGTTTACCCCAGATTTTTTAACAAATAGTCTTGAGGTTCCCTTAACTGGATGAATTTTTCTTTTTATTTTTTGCTTATTTTATTTTGTGGATACCTGGTTAAGAAGTCTAGGTTAGTTAGTTTTGTGGTTTCCCAATTTAGGATGAGTCTAGCTTATGTATTTATGCGGTTTCCCGATTTGGAAGAATATTATTAATTAAAAAAATAAAAATAAATTGATAATTCTAGTGTCATAGAATATAATGGTGAGCTGGTAACGGCTGCTCAGCAAATGGTAGAAGAGATATCCGGTGGCATCCCGGATATACAGTCATGGCCAAAAGTTTTGAGAATGACACAAATATTATATTTTCACATGATCTGCTGCCCTCTGGTTTTTATGTGTGTTTATCAGATGTTTTTATCACATACAGAAATATAATTGCAATCATATTATGAGTAACAAAAGCTTATATTGACAGTTAGAATGAGTTAATGCAGCAAGTCAATATTTGCAGTGTTGACCCTTCTTCTTCAGGACCTCTGCAAATCCTCCCTGGCATGCTCTCAATCAACTTCTGGACCAAATCCTGACTGATAGCAGTCCATTCTTGCACAATCAATGCTTGCATTTTGTCAGAATTTGTAGGTTTTTGTTTGTCCACCCGTCTCTTGATGATTGACCATAAGTTCTCAATGGGATTAAGATCTGGGGAGTTTCCAGACAATGGACCCAAACTCTCTATGTTTTGTTCCCTGAGCCATTTAGTTATCACCTTTGCTTTATGGCAAGGTGCTCCATCATGCTGGAAAAGGCATTGTTGATCGCCAAACTGCTCTTGGACGGTTGGGAGAAGTTGCTCTCGGAGGACATTCTGGTACCATTCTTTATTCATGGCTGTGTTTTTAGGCAAGACTGTGAGAGAGCCGATTCCCTTGGCTGAGAAGCAACCCCACACATGAATGGTTTCAGGATGCTTTACAGTTGGCATGAGACAAGACTGGTGGTAGCGCTCACCTCGTCTTCTCCGAATAAGCTGTTTTCCAGATGTCCCAAACAATCGAAAAGGGGATTCATCAGAGAAAATGACTTTACCCCAGTCCTCAGCAGTCCACTCCCTGTACTTTTTGCAGAATATCAGTCTGTCCTTGATGTTTTTTCTGGAGAGAAGTGGCTTCTTTGCTGCCCTCCTTGAGACCAGGCCTTGCTCCAAGAGTCTCCGCCTCACAGTGCGTGCAGATGCACTCACACCTGCCTGCTGCCATTCCTGAGCAAGCTCTGCACTGCTGGTAGCCCAATCCCGCAGCTGAAACACTTTTAAGAGACGGTCCTGGCGCTTGCTGTTCTTTCGTGGGCGCCCTGGAGCCTTTTTGGCAACAATGGAACCTCTCTCATTGAAGTTCTTGATGATGCAATAGATTGCTGACTGAGGTGCAATCTTTCTAGCTGCGATACTCTTCCCTGTTAGGCCATGTTTGTGCAGTGCAATGATGACTGCACGTGTTTCTTTAGAGATAACCATGGTTAACAGAAGAGAAACAATGATGCCAAGCACCAGCCTCCTTTTAAAGTGTCCAGTGGTGTCATTCTTACTTAATCATGACAGATTGATCTCCAGCCCTGTCCTCATCAACACCCACACCTGTGTTAATGGAGCAATCACTGAAACGATGTTAGCTGGTCCTTTTAATTCAGGGCTGCAATGATGTTGAAATGTGTTTTGGGGGATAAAGTTCATTTTCTAGGCAAATATTGACTTTGCAAGTAATTTCTGTTAAGCTGATCACTCTTTATAACATTCTGGAGTATATGCAAATTGCCATTATAAAAACTGAAGCAGTAGACTTTGTAAAAATTAATATTTGTATCATTCTCAAAACTTTTGGCCATGACTGTACTATTGTGTAAAACTGTTTTCCAGGTCATTCGGAAATACATACTATTGTGTAGGAGCTCCACCTAGAGGCTGTATATTGGAACTGCATATTGAAACTGCATAAGAAGGAAAGTGAATTAGGAAACCCGGTTGGAAGCCTGGCTCTGATGAGAGTCTGAGGAGTGATTTCTTTTGAGCATGTTGGATACGTGTTCCCGCTGAGAAATTCACGTATTACAAAATCTAAAGAGTGTTGGACACAAATTCCCTCTTAGATTTTGGGCAAAATCTTATTGTGTGTGTGGCACGAATCCCCGCCAAGATTTGGAGGAAATGGGTAATTCTAATGTCACAGGGTGTAATGTTCAGTCTTTAACTGCTGCTTAGAGAGTTAAAGAATGAGAGGAAAGAAGTGCAGTAACCGTTTATGCAGTCGGTAGGGATGCCACCAGGAGGTAAAAATGAAGGATTGTGGAAAGTGTATTGAAGGAAAAGAGAAGTTGGTTGGAAGGAGAATTATAGGCTGGTGCAAGTTAAAATATGGTTAATATGGTTTATGGAAGTGACTGATAGAAAGTTGGAGTAGGTTGAGAAAAATGGGCAATATTTCTATTGCAAAATTGAGGATCTGGCTCCAAAAGAGAACAATGAAGAAAAAAACATGTGGCACCCATCCCCTTTTTTCCTCAATTTCTGTTACAGCCCCATTTGTGTCTTCTGTAACTTGTAGTTCTACAAGAACCCCACCTGTTTCTTTTACCCCCCCTTCTTTGGAATGTGTCCTTCTGAAGGAACCACTCCCATAGTGTCTTCTGCTCCTCGGATCCCATCCCCCTCTAGTGCTCATGTAGAAACCCCCTCCTCAGGAATTCAATCCCACCCATATGGTGGTGGTCAGGGGGGAAGGGAAGGGCTGGTAATGCATCTGCAGACTCAAAAATTTAGTAACACATGTATTATCTGTATATCTTTCAGACAATACTCAATCCAATTATAAGACCCAACATTGAATTATATCCAGTGGTGTCTAGAGTTGATCGAACGTGCTCGTAATGAGCACTGTAGTGCTCGGATCCCCTGCGCTCGCATGCCCGCAGGCATCCGGATCCGTCCTCACCTGACTATAAGTCAATGGGGGCGGATCCGTTTGGTATGACACACGAGTGTGTCATACCAAACAGATCCGTCCCCACTGACTTACAGTCGGGTGAGGAGGACGGATCCGTTTGGTGTCACACACTAGTGTGTGATACCAAATGGATCCGTGCCCATTGACTTACAGGCAGGTGAGGATGGATCCGGATGGCTGCGCGGCGGAGCGCAGGGGATCCGAGCAGTACAGTGCTCGTTACGAGCACGTTCGATCAACTCTAGTGTCTGCTAATAACTCTTCTAAAATTGAATGTCCCACTGGTTAAAAAAAATTGCCTACAGTGCTTGCACCTATGATGTCAATTAGAAGTGTCCTTGGTCTCCTAGTGAAATGTTTGTCATGCTGAGTAGAATTCCCAATCAGAGGACTTACCTATGCTTTTCTGTAGGAAGTTGGCTTAAATACGGAAAGCTTTCTCTTGTTGTTGATGAGATTTGGAAGGTTTAGTCCAAGGTAAAGCTGGTGAATTCTCTCTCAAATTATAGCTTCAACAGTGAGATCTCACTTAGTCTGAGAGGAAGCATCTAGGTGATAAGTCAGTCACATTGTCTGATATGTGTCAGGACAGAGCAGAGAGTGTGAAGAAAGTTTCCAATAGACTCCAGCAAAGATGGGTAGATTTGGGTTTTGAATAGACCTCAGACATGCATGAGAAAAGAAAATCTTAACTGCTGCCTTTGTGGATGGTCTTGAGAGGATCATCTGGGAAAGCTTGGTATTGGCTAGGCCTGAGTGAAGATCATTATGCCCTTCATTTTTGTTGCAAAGTTCCTAAAAGGGTGTAGAAACTGAGTTAAACAAAAGGCCTAAGGCTGGCGTGGCTTCCCATCAATACTCCCCACTAGAAGGGGGAAGGAAGACTTGACTTTGTATGTACCTGCCCATTTCCTCGCCCATGGTAGGAGGCTACAAATGTTCAGCCCCTCAAGTGCAACGCCTATAAGAAATAGGATATCCTGAGTCAAATGCTGTGCCCCTATTATCTATACAATCCTTAGGGACTGCCACCATTGCCTCACAGTAAAAATGTTTCATAATCTCACGTGGCTAAGAGTACTATTACATGAGTAGATGGTAATGTAGTTCCTATTCCGCCTTCAAGGTGTGCAACTTTGAATCCGACTACTCTGCTGCTTCTGTAAGGGGGGAGGGAGTAGTAGTATGAGTCACCTCCTTCCTGATTTTAAAAATTCACATGATTGTTTCCAATTACCTGTTCCTACCCAAATGTTGTCAAGTCGGAACCACTCCCTCCAGCAATGTCAGTGCAGCAGGCAGAGCTGAAGGTGTTCACTGAGGTTTGTAAGATGGCTGAGGGTAAGACTGCTAACATTCAGGTATGCCTTCAGTATTACTCATTATCCCTTACAGTACCAGCGCCGTACATGTATGGCGCTGGTGAGGTGCGGGGACATGACGCCCATGCGGCGGGCGTCATGACCGGCAAGTCTCTGCTGCTTCTAACAGCAGAGACTTGCGGCTACTTACCGCCATCGGCGGCATCTTGCTGGGCCTTTAGATGTCGTGATCACAGGATGCATCTGAACCCGGAAGCGTACGCTTCCGGGTGGTGTACAGACGCCCCGAGTGGCCAATCGGGGTGTCTGTACACCATATGAAAACTGTAATCCTCGCTGGTGAGGATTATAGTTTTCAAACTGCAATTCTTATTCTGGCCACTAGATGGCAGGCCAGTATAAGAAATGAGCAATTCTTGGATTTATCTCCATCTAGTAAATCCCTGTTTGCTCATAAAGAAAAAAAAAAACACAATATATTAGCTCATATTTGAGCTTTAAAATAATCACAAAAAATTTTAAAAAATTGTTAAAAAATATCAAAAAAAATATAAAAGTTCAAATCTCCCCCCTTTCCATAGAATTAAAAAATAAATACCTAAATAACAATAAATATAGACATCATGGGTATCACCGTGACCGAAAACGCCCCTACTTTTAAAATATAAAAAAAAAAATTCCAATACAGCAAATTGTGTGGCGGAAAAAAACGTCCAAATGGCGATTCGCTGTTTTTTGTCGCTTTTCCTTTCTAAAAAAAATTTAATAAAAAGTGATCAAAAAATCATACACACCCCAGAATGGTATCAATAAAAACTTCAGATCGCCCCGCAAAAAATGAGCCCCCCATACAGCTCCGTACACATAAATACCAAAAAGTTATAGGGGTCAAGATATGACCAAAAAAAAAAAGGCCAACTTTATAATTATTTTATAACTATCAAAACGCAGGAAAAACTATACATATAGGTATCGCCGGATTCGTACTGACCAGTAGAATGAAAGTAACATCGAACTTGTAAATAAGAAACCGTAGAACTGTAGCGGAATAGCGTTTTTTTTTTGCAATTTCACCCGATTTGGTGGCATTGGAAAGTACAACTTGTCCCGCAAAAAATAAGCCCTCATACAGCTATGTGAACAGAAAAATAAAACAGTTATGGCTGTTTGAAGGCAGGGAGTGCAAAACGAAAAGCATAACCGAAAAAACCTCCGGTACTGAAAGGGTTATTATGGTCAAATCTGGTGGAGCAGAGATTTTGTTTGATCCATGGGTAAGCCCATCAATAATGATTGCTGAGTGTATGAAAGATGTTTGATGCCCTGATGCGAGATGCTCTGAGGAGGTAAAGGCTAAACTATTACCTGAAGTCTACAGTAAGTGGAAGTCTCTGTGATACAGGATGGTTTTGAGCCAGTAGACTTCCAAAAAGGTTTGAGTCGTTTCAGATATAGGCTACAGAGGCTGAAGAGAAACATCAAAGGAAAAAGGAAGAAGTGATGATTAAGAATGGACTCTGGAAGGTTGGTAAGAAATTCTTCTTTCAGAGGACACTCTACATAAAGAGGATGGATTTAGAACATGGGCAAATCAAAAGAGAGAAGGTGTGACTGGGTTCTGTGGTGGATGGCTCCTAGGTTCAACAATGCTGCCACTAGGTGAGTGCTGTAATAATGATGGGAGAACTATGGGAAATCCAGGGAGGCATATGCTCAGGTCATCTTACCCATTTCAGAGACTGCGGTTTGGCTATGTTAAGTTAACAAAGGTAGAACAATGTGAATATGTCCTTGTCTGTATTGATCTCTTTCCAGGATATTCTGAGACCTGGCCTGTAGCAAAGACTACAGCTAAAGATACTGACTGAGGAGGAAATACCTACTCCTGGGCTTTTCTAACAGGAAGATAAGCCTGAGTCCTTAGGAAGTACTCTTTGAGAATGTCCCTAGGTCAGATCACTATTTCCTCAATAGCTCCAGATGCAGCATAGTAGTGTTTCAAAGTATGTTATCTGTCTCACAAACAGACTGTCTAACGTGTATGTCCAAGTTTTAGTTTGTTTTCCAGATCCAGACTGCATAAGAGGCGACTCAATCTTTACAACCAGGAGATTGGGTAGTGGTGAAAGGAGAGGCGTATGGAAAGTCCTAGAGTCACGATTTGAGGATCTACATCAAGTCCTATAAACCACCGCCACGGCTGTCCAATTGGAATGAATCCATGCGTCACATAGCAACCAAGTGCCAGGACTACAGGGGCCATAATGCTTTTACATGTCTTATTGTTTGGTTTATAAGATACATGAGGGAAAACAGTTAGATCAAATTCCAACTGTAATATTTTATCAAGATGAATCAGGGACTGCCAAGTTTGACTTTTGCAGTGTAGTGGACTGTAAGACAGATGACGAATCGGACACTTGGCTTTGGTCAGATAAGTACATCTGTGTGACGGGAACTGACCCAGTCTCTGGTAATTATGCAGTGTTTAGAGATGATCATTCCAACTATGGACATTGGAGATAAGCAGGACGGAACACTAGTCCTAAGTATTGGGAATATAAACCAGTGGAGGCTGTAGAATCAGTAAGGATGAGAATTTGTTACAGAGGATGCCTATCCTGAAGGGAACACCACCAAATGATTGTAAACATAATGAGTGTAATCCTTTGTTCCTGTCTATTAGAAATCCTACAGGATTTGGTAATATATGTTTTAGGAGCATAAATAAGTGGTAAATTTAAAATATTGGTAAGGGAAGAAAACCTCTAAGTCCAATTGCATCTGTGGCTCCTACACCTTTACCTATAATTGGCAATAAAAATTTGCCTAATTTAAAAATATGAAGACAAACTGGCCTTAGAGACAGGATTGTATACAGGAAGGCTGTAATCCATTTAAATGAGACAAATAGTGACTCTTATAGATGGTTTATCAGCCAAGATTATCAACATGCAAATATCTGGTGGTTGTGTGAAGATCTGAAACTCCGACCCAGGAAATAGAATGTAATGGCCAATGTACCTTGATCAAGTACTGATGCCATTTGTTCTGTTTTCATCTTCTGAGTGAAATCAAATTGAGATGTTGAAGAACGAGTCAACCATTCAAGGTCAGCTGGGTTGCTGGTGAAAACACGACCACTGGATGAGACTGGCAGCTCTGGCGTGTCACTGCAACTGTTACTTCTTCTGCTTCTACTTCTACCAGCTCCAGAAACATTTCAGCCACTGTCCATTCCCTTAGAGGGGCCTGGTACCTTTCTGTTGGACATATTGTACTGTAAGTGTAAAATAGCAGTAGTGTCAGTGCGCAATTTCATCCCTGAAACAAGGATTAGTGGATGTACTTATGTATAAAAGAAGGTGAACAGCACAAGTTCTGTAGTATCAGGCCGCAATTTCACCCCAATTACACAATTAAGGATGATTGAATTATGTATAAAAGAATGTGAACGCCCTAAAATCTGTAGTATAAAGCCATAATTTCACCCCAATTACACAGATTAACAGATTGAATTATATGTAAAAGAACGTAAACTCTCAAAATCTCCAGTATAAAACCGCAAGTTCAACCCAATAACAGAATTATTTATGTATAAAAGAATGCAAGCAACTTAAAATCATTTGTATTAGAACACTTTTCAACCTTAATTAGTGCAGCAGGGTGTAATAGAATAGCTCCTATTAGCCAGGCTTTACACTGTTCAATTGTACCCTTCTCCCAACTGTGTGGATAATGCCTCCCTGTTATATCACTACATCTCTCAGCTGTCCCTGAACTGCTCAGTAGTAATATTTTATGAATAAATTGTATCCTAATCACTGTCCCTAGTTCCTGTAATGTCTCTCCCTGCACTAAGTTCACTGGAAAATGGTGGAGACCGGGCAGGAGGATACTTTTTATAGGGCTATGACATCACAGGGCTGACTGTCTGCAGATTGGCTGGCTGCACAACATTGATGATCACTCGTTCCCAGGCTTCTGACTTCCACTTTCGAACATGTGCAACAGCCATTTTAGTGAGCGTGAGGAAATTCAACTTTGTGACTAATTCAATATTTCCTGAAATTTGAATTGAATTCCACTTTGTCAACTTTGATTGCTCATAATTAGAGATGAGCGAGCACTAAAATGCTCGGGTGCTTGTTATTCGAATCGAATTTTTCCTGATGCTCAGGTGCTCGTTTCGAATAACGAACCCCATTGAAGTCAATGGGAGACTCGAGCATTTTTTGCAGGGGACCGGGGCTCTGCATAGGGAAGGTTGCGTGAAAACCTGCATAGGGAAGGTTGCGTGGAAACCTCAGAAAATTATGGAAACACTACGGAAATGGACAGGAAACAGCAGGGACAGCATGCATGGATGCCTCTGAGGCTGTCTAATTGTACCATTATGCCAAATTCTGGGCAACAGCCTGGTGGTGACCCTCAAGGCAATTGTGCTGACCCAGACCAAGATGGGCAAGGCACATGTGCTGGCACATGTTGCGAAAGCACCCAACTAGGTGCAACGAAGGTCCATCACCGCCTGCAGGTGACACCACTGCTCATGCTGGCACTGCTATGCTATCCCCCGCCCCACGAAGTAGGCATAAGCCTGACACAGCATGGTGACAGCGTAGTGACACCAACAAGTGACCAAGTTAGATTGAGGTGGCAGGTGAAGCACCCAAAAATTTAGCCTGACACAGCATGGCAGTGACAAAACCAATGCCTTGGTCAGACTGAGAATTCAGTCAAATGTATGTAGGTGAGCCTCCCAAATGTATGTAGGTGTTCTGTGACACGTGCTGGTGTAGGGCTGGGATGGCACATCGGGAAAAATAGTGGCGGCTGGGGACCAAACCCCGAGGGACAGCCACCGCCATCAGGTTGCAGAAAGCCTCAGTCTCTACAAGTCTATAGGGCAGCATCTCCAGGCTCAACAATTTGGAGATGTGGACGTTTAGGGCTTGGGCATGTGGGTGGCTGGAATTGTATTTCCGCTTGTGCTCAAATGTCTGCAAAGACAGCTGAACGCTGCGCTGGGACCCATTGGTGGAGGTTGTGGAGGATCGTGCAGGTGAATGGGTGGTTGTAGGGTGGGAGACGCTCGTGCCGGGGTCCTGGGCGGGGGGTGGACTCGCCGAGCCAGCATGCGGCACAGGGGAAGGGGCAGTGGTGTGACCCGCAGGAGGTGAACGGCCTTGGTTTCACTGAGTCGGGTGTTTAGCACTCATATGCCATGCGCATGCTGGTAGTGGTTAGGCTGGTAGTGGTGGCTCCCCTGCTGATCTTGGTGTGACACAGGTTGCACACCACAGTCTGTCGGTCATCCTCAGTTTCTTTAAAAAACCTCCAGACTTGCAAACATCTAGGCCTCGGCACGGGAACTTGACTCCGTGAAACAGTTGCTGATCTACCTGCTCTGGCCCTGCTTCTCCCTATGGCCACCCCACTGTCTCTTCCAACCTGTTCTGGTGCTGCACTTGCCTCCACTTCAGAAGCACTGTCTTGAGTTGGATTACCAACCCAGCTCGGGTCAGTCACCTCATCATCCGCCAGGTCTTCCTCCGATTCCTCACTCTGTTCCCCCCTCGGACTTACTGCCCTGACAACAACGTCACTGTCTGACAACCGTGTCTCATCATCATTATCATCCGACACCTCTTCACGCATTACTTGCACTAAGTCCACACTCTCATCACCCACAGACTGTGAAATGTCTAAATTTTGGGTCTGTGTGGACCATGTGCTGTCCCCTTTCTGCAACCAGTGCACAGTGTGCAGCCAAGATGGCGGTAGCTGCACTACAAGTCCCAGCCAGCAGCCGAGAGGAGGACAAAAAAAATGTCGTTGTAGCCATTAGAAGGAGCGTTGGGTTCTTTGTGGATGATTCCTGCCTAACCAGATTCTAATTTCACGCCCTAACAGTGTGCAGCTAAGATAGCGGTAGCTGCACTACAAGTCCCAGCCAGCAGCCAGGAGGAGACCAAAAAAAAAAAAAGTGCTTGTAGCCCTTAGAAGGGCTGTTGGGTTTTTTGTGGGTGATTCCTGCCTAACCAACAACTAAATTCAGGCCCTAACACTCTCCCTGACAGACAGCAGCTCTATCCCTAATCTCATGCAGACGGCGTATGACGCAAGCAGCGCGGGACCAGATTCTTATATTCCCAGGTCATCTGATCTGGTCAGCCAATCCCTGCTATCGACTTGTAGGGGCCCCACATGATGCTAGGAGGTACCAAAGACTCTCCTGCATGTTGATTGGCTGAAAAAAGGCGGCTAACATGCAGGAACATGAGCATATGCGAATACCCTAATGCTCGAACGAGCACCAAGCTCGGACGAGCATGTTCGCTCATCTCTACTCATAATCCTGGATTGTGTGTTACAAGAGGTTACTGGTTTTAAGTAAACAATCAGTAGGAAGTTATTAGTTTGCAGGTTGTGGGCAGGAGTCAGTGGGAAATTGAGGTCAAAATCCTATTCCTTTAGGCCCCTTTCACACAAGCGTGTCGGATTAGGTCCAGATGCGTTCAGTGTACGTTCAGGAAAACTCGCACCATTTTGCAAGCAAGTTCAGTCAGTTTTGTCTGCGATTGCATTCAGTTTTTTCCGCGCGGGTGCAATGTGTTTTGATGCGTTTTTCACATGCGTGATAAAAAAACTGAAGGTTTACAAACAACATCTCTTAGCAACCATCAGTGAAAAACGCATTGCATCCGCACTTGTTGGCGGATGCAATGCGTTTTTCACGCAGCCCTATTCACTTCTATGGGGCCAGGGATGCGGATGCAATGCGTTTTTCAATGAAGGTTGTAAACCTTCAGTTTTTTATCACGTGCGTGAAAAACGCATCAAAACGCATTGCACCCGCACGGAAAAAAACTGAACAACTGAACGCAATCGCAGACAAAACTGACTGAACCTGCTTGCAAAATGGTGAAAGGGGCCTAAGTCCTGTATGCTATGATCATAACTTTACACCTGGAGGTAATAAAAGGATGGGGTCTCACAATATGAAAACACAATTCTAAGTCATTAAATGGGCTATGTCCGGTTTATATATCTTGACCTAATGTTTTTGGGGTTTTTTTGTGTTTTTTTTTTTTAATTTAAGTAGGGAAAAGACTGTTTTGAGATGGTTGGGATCATATGACACTAAACTCACATTAGCTATAAGAAATTCAGCAGCTTGTTCTGGTAGCCTGTTCCAGCATAAATGATGGCTGTGGGCCAGGCAGAAACCACTGCCACATGCAGTGGTATTTATCCAGCATTTCGGCATGTTGGAAAGTGGCAACACCCCAGTCTGATTCCATTGTAATGGGAATTAGGTGGTTCCCCCCATTGTCCAGCTATGCTGTACATGGTGAACTCCGGCAGGCTGTTCATCTGCCGAAACAGCCTGCTGAACTTCGTAAAACTACTGTGAATGTAGCCTTAGTTCAAAAACTGATGTAACAGACCATAATGTAGGTGTGATATGTAAAATAGGCATTAGGGTAATATGAAGGGTACCAATTTAGTGAGCTGTGCAGAATCATAGCACATTAGGAAAATTAAATTGTTTAGGGTGTGGTGCTCTATCCTCGCAATGATGTACACGTTTTTCCCTGTGAAGTAGAAGCTGATTTTCCCTACTTCCCCACAAAAAATTCCTTCCCGACTCTAATCAGACAATCAGAATTACTCCCTAAATCAACGACCCATCTCTAGTAGCTATAGCCTATAATATTATTACACTCCAGAAATATATCCAGGCCCCTCTTGAACTCTTTTAGTGAACTCCCCATTACCACCTCCTCAGGCAGAGAGTTCCATAGTCTCGCTGCTCTTATCATAAAGAATCCTCTTCTATGTGTGTGTACAAACTTTCTTTCCTCCAGACGCAGAGGATGTCCCCTCGTCACAGACACAGTCCTGGGGATAAATAGATGATGTGAGAGATCTCTGTACTGACCCCTGATATATTTATACTGTACATAGTTATTAGATCTCCCATTATCTAAAGTGAATAACTCTAATTTTGATAATCTTTCTGGGTACTGTAGTTCACCCATTCCAGTTATTACTTTAGTTGCCCTCCTTTGAACCCTCTCCAGCACTGCTATGTCTGCCTTGTTCACAGGAGCCCAGAACTGTACACAGTACTCCATGTGTGGTCTGACTATTGATTTGTAAAGTGACAGGACTATGTTCTCATCATGGGCATCTATGCCTCTTTTGATACAACCCATTACCTTATTGGCCTTGGCAGCAGCTGTCTGACACTGGTTTCTACAGCTTAGTTTGCTGTTCACTAATATTCCTAAGACCTTTTCCATGTTAGGGTTACCCAGTGTTTTACCATTTAGTATGTACTGGTGGCTTGCATTATTCTTTCCCATGTGCATAACCTTACATTTGTCAGTGTTAAACCTCATCTGCCACTTCTCTGCCGAAGCCTCCAATCTATCCAGATCGCTCTGTAGCAGTATACTGTCCTCTTCTGTGTTAATTACTTTACACAGTTTAGTGTCATCTTCAAAAATTGATATTTTACTGTGCAAGCCTTCTACAGGATTATTAATAAATATATTGAAGAGAATAGGGCCCAGTACTGACCCCTGTGGTACTCCACTAGTGACAGTGACCCAGTACTGTTAATAACCACCCTCTGTTTTCTATCACTGAGCCAGTTACTTACCCACAGGTTATACTAACCTTTTAAGTGTCCTCTCTGACCCAGGAAGAGGTACAGCAACGTCTTAAAAATATTAAAATAGACAACTCACCAGGACCGGATGGCATACACCCCCGTATCCTAAGAGAATTAAGTAATGTCATCGACAGACCCTTATTTCTGATATTTAAGGACTCTATACTGATGGGGAGTGTTCCACAGGATTGGCGCATAGCAAATGTGCTGCCAATATTCAAAAAGGGTCCAAAAACAGAGCCCGGAAACTATAGGCCGGTAAGTTTAACTTCTGTTGTGGGTAAACTGTTTGAAGGTTTTCTGAGAGATGCTATCTTGGAGTACCTCAATGAAAATAAGCAAATAACTCCGTATCAGCATGGCTTCATGAGGGATCGGTCATATCAAACCAATTTAATCAGTTTCTATGAGGAGGTAAGTTCTAGACTTGACCGCGGCGACTCAATGGATGTCGTATATTTGGACTTCTCCAAAGCGTTTGACACGGTACCACATAAAAGGTTAGTATACAAAATGAGAATGCTTGGCGTGGGAAGAAATGTCTGTATGTGGGTAAGTAACTGGCTTCAGTGATAGAAAACAGAGGGTGGTTATGAACGGTAGATACTCAGATTGGGTCACTGGTCACTAGTGGGGTACCACAGGGGTCTGTATTGGGTCCTATTCTCTTCAATATATTTATTAATGATATTGTAGAAGGTTTGCATAGTAAAATATCAATTTTTGCAGATGACACTAAACTGCAAAAGTAACACTAAACACTAAACTGTGTAAAGTAATTAACACAGAGGAGGACAGTGCATTGCTACAGCAGGATCTGGATAGACTGGAGGCTTGGTCAGAAAAGTGGCAGATGAGGTTTAACACTGACAAATGTAAGGTTATGCATATGGGAAGGAATAATGCAAGTCACCAGTACATACTAAAGGGTAAAGCACTGGGTAACTCTGACATGGAAAAGGACCTAGGAATTTTAGTGAACAGCAAACTAAGCTGTGTAAGCCAGAGCCAGACAGCTGCTGCCAAGGCCAATAAGATAATGGGTTGCATCAAAAGGGGCATAGATGCCCGTGATGAGAACATAGTCCTGCCACTTTACAAATCACTAGTCAGACCACACATGGAGTACTGTGTACAGTTCTGGGCTCCTGTGAACAAGGCAGACATAGCAGAGCTGGAGAGGGTTCAGAGGAGGACAACTAAAGTAATAACTGGAATGGGTGGACTAACAGTACCCAGAAAGATTATCAAAATTAAGGGTTATTCACTTTAGAAAAAAGATGACTGAGGGGAGATCTAATAACTATGTATAAATATATCAGGGGTCAGTACAGAGATCTCTCCCATCATCTATTTATCCTGAGGACTGTTACTGTGACGAGGGGACATCCTCTGCGTCTGGAGGAAAGAAGGTTTGTACATAACATAGAAGGGATTCTTTACGGTAAAGAGCAGTGAGACTATGGAACTCTCTGCCTGAGGTAGGTGGTGATGGTAAGTTCACTAAATGAGTTCAAGAAGGGCTTGGATGTTTTCTGGAGGGTATTTACAGGTTATAGTTACTAGAGAGGGGTTGTTGA